>JAYMFT010267329.1:0-10677 GCA_038088735.1 Panulirus argus
GGGGGAAAAGGCGAATATGTATGAAGAAAAAAAAAAATATATATATATATATATATACAGGTTACCAATCAAAAATCCAGTAGCCTTGGGACCTCATGGCTGCCAGATTTTCGATTTTTCCAGAAAATTGATTGTCTCCTGATTGTATATATGTTGTATATATTCTAACAGAAAATGACTACAGTACTTTATAGAAAGAAATTGAAATACTAAATGAAAATGATCTTTTAATGTTGATCAACTAAGTAAAATGGTTTGGGTGCAGTAAAATGATACACTACTCTACTGGTAACATGCTGGACTTACAACTAGTTCTGAAGAATTTTCATTTAGTACTCTATATAGTAGAAAAAGTTGATTACAGGTAGCAGGTGGGTTGTCAGGATCATCATTTTTATCACTATCTGGAACAACAGCATCCTTCAGAGCTTTTAAACCCGGGAATTTTTAAACTGCTCACCATGCAGGTACAGACCACACCGAGATCCATGCTGGAAAACTGATGGAACGGGAATAATGATTGCTGGATTTTTGATTGATAACCTGTATATATATATATAATGGTGCTTGAGGGCTGGCATAATGTATCAAGAGTGCCACTCTATAAAGGCAAGGAAAACAAAGGTGGGTGTTCAAACTACAGAGGTATAAGTTTGTTGAGTATAACCAGTTAGTTGTATGGGAGAACAGTTTCAGAGCATGAGGGCATGTACAGAGAATCAGATTAAGGGGAAACTATATGGTTTCAGAAGTAGGAAAAGATGTTTAGATCGGATGTCTGCTTTAATGAATGTGTGTGAGATGTACTTAAGAGGAACAGAAAGATTTGTATGTGGCATTTGGGATCTGGAGAAAGCATATGATAGGGTTGATAGAGTGCCTTGTGGAAGGTCTTAAGAATATACAGTGTGGGAGGAAAGCTACTAAAGCTGTGAGAAGTTTTCATCAAGGGTGTAAGATGTGTGTGCAAGCAGGAAGAGAGGAAAGTGAGTGGCTCTAGGTGAAAGTTGGTCTATGGCATGGGTGTGTGATGTCACCACTGATGTTTAATTTGTTATTAAATGGAGTGGTTGGGGAAAATGCATTAATCTTGGAGAGAAGGGTGCATATTTAGTGTGCAGGAGATGAAGGGTACTGTGAAGTGAGTCGATTATTGTTTGCTGATGACAAAGCACTGAAGGCAGATTTGAGTGAGAACTGCAAAAGTTGGTGTCTGAGTTTGAAAGGGTGTGTTAAAAGAGGGAGCTGAGAGTAAATGTAAATTAAAGCAAGATTTGGCTTAGCAGAGAGGGACAGATTAGTTGGTGTGTGAGTTTGAAAGGAGAAAATATGGAGAAAATGAAGTGTTTTACATACCTAGGAGTGGACATAACAGCAAATGGAACCATGGAAGCATAAGTAAGTCTATGTGTGGGTAAGTAGAAAAAGTTCTGGCTGTATTGAAGAATTTGTGGAAAGAGAGGTCGTCATTTTGGAGGGAAAATGCCCCACAGACCTTTCTTATGGTCTCCTTTAGCTGCTTCATATGCCCTGGTTCAGTACACTGGCAGCATGCTGCCCATGTATACCTCATCAACCCAATTCACTGTATCCCATGCATGCATTTCATCCTCCTGCATGTTCATGCTCCAAGTACTCAAAATCTTTTTCATTCCATCTTTCCACCTCCAACTTGGTTTCCCCCTCCTCTTTGACCCCTCCACTTCTGACACATATGTCCTCTTTGTCACCTTATCCTCATTCTTTCTCTCCACATGTTCAAACCATTTTAGCAGCACTCTTTTGAACTCTCAACCACATCCTTATTACCACACCCTCTCTCTTTCCCCTTTATTACATACACGGTCATCCCTCCTCACACCATATATACCGTCCTCAGACATTTCATTCCCAACTCAATCACCCTCTTTACTTTCTCAGCTATAGCTCATGCCTCACATCTAAACAGCATCATTGGAACTACTATACCTTCCAACATACCCATTTTTACTCTGCCAGACTTTCCCCTTTCCCACATTCTCCTAAACTCAGGCACCAAATTTTGTATTTTCTCACTTAAATTTGACACTAATAATTTGTCATTAAGAAACAGTAATTAACTCACCTTTCAAGGCTCCCTCATCCCTGACAGATTGCAAACCTGCCAAACTCCCCACACTCTCTCATTTACCTCCTTTACAACCCCATCCATGAACAAATTAAACATCCATTTACCTCCTTTACAACCCCATCCATGAACAAATTAAACATCCATGGCGACTTCACACACCCATGCTGTAGATCCACTTCCACTTTGAATCACTCACCGTCCTCTCTTCCTACTTGTACACATGCCTTACTCTCTTGGTAAAAGTTCACTGCTTCTAAATCATTCTATATGTATTCCATATTATATATATATTCATAACAAATGCCACAAAATATCTCTATCAGCAATATCATATGCTTTCTCCAGATCCATAAATGTGACAAACAAATCTTTTTGTTTCTCTAAAGATTCAGACTACATTCTAGTTGAATAAAATATTATTTATCCTTGGCAATGTGGTTTGGGCCTTAAACTATCAGCTGACTAGGACCAGCTGTCAAGTTAAGAAATAAACACCAACTGAACTCTTCAAAGACTTTCCTATGTTTTCCAAAACAAATCTATGATCACATAAACTCCACAAGTATATGGGTCCTGCCAAAAAGGTGTCTGGAAAAAGCTTAGTCATCCAGAAAATTATGTGGTGGCTCTATTGGTGCAGCCTATGAGCCAAGATAATGACATTATCACTGGGTAATGACTGCAGATTGAAGGGGTCATACCTGGATCAAGCAGGGGTTACTAACACTAGCTGGGTTATTACTGAAAGATGAGAGGGTCCTATCTCTGGGGCTCATGAAGATTTCTACATAGCTGGCACGACAAACTAACCCAAGTAGGAAATGAAGCCTTTTAAGATTCCTAATATTATCAAAATATAACTAAATAACCTGGAATAAATTATTTATAAAATACTAAAACTACCATGCAGTTTTCAGTGTCTGCTGCCTGACTCACTTTTCTTAATATACAGTATTTATCTTGTTTAAATTATTTCTGACCCAATCAGGATGTTGAAAACAGTCAATCTACTTCAACAAACCAGTAATGAGAAAGAAGTTATTGTCATGAAGTCAGAGCTAGGGTATGGTAAGGATGTCCTAGACAATGAACACCCCTCATTGTTTTTGGTAATGATGTCAGTAATAAAACAGGTTATGACAGAAAGTACAGGAGGTAGGGAATATTACTAAAGAGGGTACTATCAGTAAACATAAGCTCACCAATAGGCTATAAGTCTTGAGAATAATACATACACAGGGAATATGTAGAATTATATATAAAAAGTAACATTTTGTACACTAAATTTGTAGTGAACTACCCAATTATGGCCTTAAATATCATAAGCTCCTCTTTCATTAATCAACACAAAGGCTATAACAAGAATCACAAGACTCCCCTTCTATTTCCTCTGACTTTCACTATTTCCCATTTGTGCTTTATGTCCCAAGTCTCCGTGCTAACCAGTCTTATCCACACACGTTTATACAGGTACACCACCTATTTTACGGCAACTGATGGTCTGGCACCTCTTTTAGTCTGTACAAAATTATGAGATGGAACTTGAAATTCCCGTGCCTTCTAGACTAGTTTACTGGGTAGCCACAGATGGCGTTGTGTGTAGCGTGCACTCACTTGGATTGTTTGCACTGCACTTGTTGGTGATGATATCTCGAATTTGTGAGATTCTTAGTTTATTTTGCTTAAATGTAACTCTAGCTATGGCTTCTACGAGAGATGCAGGTGTCAGTGGTGGTGTCAAACGTAAACACCAGTCCATGTCGATCCAAGAGAAAGTTGAACAGTTGAAAAAACAGGACCATGTGCATAAGCTATGTGACATCTATGCCATTGGTTCATCAATTGTTTATGATATAAAGAATCAAAGGGACAAAATACTGTAATTCTAAGCAGACAGTGATTCCAAGAAGCAAATGAGCATTAGTAAAACTATGAAAGATGGTAAGAGTACTAAACACGATCGAGTGATGATGAAATGGTTTCAACAATGTCAGAGTGATGGAATGGACTTGTCAGGTAGCATGATGATGGACCAGGCTCAGTTGTTCTGTAAAGAAGTTAAATTAAAACATGAGTGTGATTATAGTGAAGGATGGCTTCAAAGATTCAAGAAGTATCATGGAATTTCCATGGAAAAAGTATGAGGAGAAACGTGGTCTGCAAACCACGAAGGAGTTGCCAAGTACGTGGATGAATTTGTGAAGCTCATAGCTGGTGAGCACCTCGGTCCTGAGCAAGTGTACAGTGAAGATGAAACTGCATTATATTGGCAAAGCACATCTGGGAAAACATTAACAACAAGAGTTAATAATCCTGTTTCAGTGACACAGGTACCTGTACTGGTACAGTTCCTTGCACAATACAGGTATTAATATACTTGTATCACTTATACTAATGTACAGGTGCCTGTATTTTTTTTACTTATATGATTTATATTAATCATGCGTTTAATTTAAGTTTCTAGCAGTCCATGGTGCTTTAAAGACATGGTAGGTTGGAGGTGTGTTGATGAATTACCACTACGTGACCATGGCTGGTCCGGCAAAATGGTTAAATCGGCAAGGCTCTGGAACCAAGGGGTGCTGGAAAATCAGTGGTGTACTTGTATGGGCATACAAATTGTTTTTCCATGTTATATGTGAATTCATTTAAACTTGATAATTCATGTCCTTCACTATGTAATCTGTTGGAAGAAGACATTGATTACAGTCCATATATTGGTAAAGTCCACAAGCATATAATCTCTTCTTGTCTCCTTCTCACACATAACACTTGACAATATGAAACTCATGCAACTCATTCTTTGTAACTCTAGATTTTCCTGTAGTGAGCACCATGTGCTAATCCTGCCTTTTGACAAAATGGTAGGAGCAATAGACAGAAATAGTAGGTAGGAACATTTACGCTGAAGCCTTAGGTTGAAACAATAACCAGAAGTAGTAAGTAGGAACATTAACTGGGAGAATTAGGTAGAAGTAGTAGCTGGAACATTAAGGAGAAAAATTAGGTAGACACGTTAGGGAGAAAAAGTCAGTAGGAAAATCAAGAAGAAGCTTCTGGAAACACTGTATTAGAATTACCCTCTGCAAGTGGCCTATTAAAGGTGAGGCACTAAAGGCTAAGAAGTGGTACTAGAGGTCGTCAGTTATGGAGACTCTTTTGCCATGGCCAACCCATTGAGGGAGTTCCCAGAAGGAATAGGCATTAGAGATATAGACAGATGGGGAGTAATGAATAAAGGAGTTTTTATTATCAAATGCTTCTTAAGTTGGCATCATGAAGGGAATTTTGATGTTGACCATGATATAGTTATCTTCTCTCAAAATCCTCCTCACATACTGTTCACCCAAGCAGGTAGGCAAGATGTCAACTCCTGGGTCCCTCTAGCAAAGCAAATGAATATTACAACCCTGCATGTAGCATCTGTAGTCAGGTCTGTTTGCACCCTTCCCTATCTTTATGACTACAATTTTCTACAATGGAATTTCAGAAGCCATTCATGTGGCCACTGCTGTATCCTGGATAGTTCCTTTTGCAGCTTTTCAGTCTCTGCTGTTACACACTTTTTTCTGTTAGCTTCATCAATAAAGATACACATGTAAGACTCCACCTCATCTGATAAATATCTTTTGTACATCATAAATAGAAGTAATTCCAGCACCAAGCCATGGGGCATCCACTTGTTACTTTGCCCAACTGAGAAGGATCCCCTGACATGCATTCTATGTTCTCTTCTGGTTACGTAGCTGTTAATCCATTTGAGTAGTCTTCTTCTGAAGCGAGCCTAAATGTTTAGCTTCATTATCATTCTTTTGTCCAGGACAGTATCAAATGCCTTCTGGCCGTCCAGGAAAATGCGATTCACCTACCCATCCATTTTTTCAAGGATGTTGCTGATTTGTTTACAGAAATCCAGGACATTTGTTATGCAAGATTTACTCCTTCTGAAACTATGTTGTCTCCCACCTAGGAAGTTAATACTTTCCGATTATCTACCTTGGTGTCTTGGAAGTTATACCTGATAGGAATACTGGCCTCTAATTCAGGGCCACCACTTTATCATCTGTTTTGAATCAGAGTAAAATACTGGCTCTTTTCCATTCTGTTGAAACATTTTCTTCATTCGTGGAGACTTTAAACATTCCGAACAGTTTGGCAAGACCTCTATGCACTCTTCTCGTACAAATGGTGAGATGCCATCTATACTATAAGTCTTGGGCAAGTCCAGTTCCCTCATGAGTCCAATCACTTCTACAGGCATGCTTCAATGTTCTCCAAGGTACCTTTCCCTTTATTGGATGTATGCAATAACTTCAAGTCATCAAGTGTGAAAGCACTCAGAAACTTCATGTTAGCTTCTCACACATGTCCTGATCTGTGTAAACAATTTCCCTTGAGTGTAACTTAATTTTAGAACTTGGTCCTGAATGGTTTTTCTACTCCCAACAAAGTTGTGACAAATATTGGGTGCTCTTTCGACTTATAAACTATGTTTTGTACATCACAACTTTTTTCCTTCTCACTGAGATTTAGTCATTATTGGCCCTCCAGTATCTGTCAAATGCAGCTTGATTAACGTTTCCTATATCTCAAATATAGCGTGTCCCTTTGCTCCCTCATTTTGCTGCATCTACTCAATAATTCCTTCAATATCTTTTCTGCCCCTCTTTAACTGTATTTTATCACCCTCTCTCCACATCCTGGTTGGAGCTTAACAAAATCTGAAATAATTCTTTATATCCAAACCATAGAATTCAGCCTCCCAGTCTGCTCCCCTGACTAAGGTGGTTCAGGCTTCTTAGTTCCCATTTTTAGTCTTAACACTATTTTGTACTAACTTCCTGTCTCTAAGACCCTACTTTTTTACTAAAAGGTTCATCTCAAGTATTAAGTAGTCACTTTTTCCAAGGTCCGTTAGTAATGTTTTTAATTTCTTGGTTGCAGTGCATGACGACTAAATCCTGATGTGATGGTTATCCACTCCTCTAATCCTGTTACCTTCAAAAAATATGTTGCTACAATAACATCTTCCGCAAGCTTTCTAGGAATTTCGTTCTATATGACCTCCATCCTGCAGACATTAAGGTGTTCCAGTTCATTTCTTTGTAGCTGAAATTCCCAAGATCTAGAATCATACCCCCTTCCAACATAGTTATTCTCACTGCTTCCATAAATACTGGTATATTCACTTCTTTTCATCAAATAGCGGATATGGTTCCTCTGTTCTTTATAATAAGTTATACTCAAGTAAGGTTAGAGTACAGACTTCATCAACTACTATTTTCATTTAAAGTACAGGTTAAAAGGCCCAGTGTCTAAAAGTAACCCTTAGAATTTTATGTTTCCTTCTAATTCCCCCAGCTTTTTCTCTCATTCTTGCTCTCATATATCCCTCTACAAAAACTAAATGTTACTTAATGTCCTTGCTCAGCTTAGTCTCCAGTATGACTCTGATGTTTTGCTTATTATCCTCCATACATTCCTTAAATACAAATTCCTTCCCATTCTCCATTAAACCATCAATATTTGAATAAATGACCTTTAGCATGGACTTCATTTTACCATTTTTCCCTGTGGTACTCACAATGAATAGGACACCTTTTTGAATTTCTCACTTTATGGATTACAGCACTATAATGTATAATTTTTATTGAAAAAATCTGATTAAAAATGTGTTTAAGTACAATCAGTTATGGTGGGAAGTGTAAACCTCTGTGGAAACACTCTGTTTCAGGTTATGATCTTATCTACTAGTAACACAAATGCTGTGATACAAAGCATTTCTAGCTGTATACCTAAATGATTCCCGAACACTTGGACATACTAGGCCCAGGAAGTATATGATTTTACGAACAATCATCATTCTTTCTTTTGTAAGATAATTTCTTACATAGAGTCTTCTGACCACTTCACTGATGAAAACATCTATGGAGATTAAGTGCTACACAATTTAGGTAGCTATCTATCTATCTATATATCTGATGCCTGTTCCATTTGGAACTCCCTCAAAGGGGTGATCATGGTAACAGTCACCATAACTAAAGAACTCCAGTGCCACTTCTTAGTCTTTAGTGCCTCACCCTTAACAGGCCACTGACAGAGGGCAAGTCTAGGGCAGTGTTTGAAGAGGCTGCTGTCTAATGTTTCTGATGACTACTTCTATCTAATGCTGCTACCTAATGCTTCTACCTAATGTTTCTATTTGATAATCTTACCTAAATGTTCCTACCTACTACTTCTATCTACTGCTACTATCATTTTGCCAAAAGGCAGGGCTAGCGCATAGTGCTCACCGCAGGAAAATCTAGGGTTATGGAGAATGAGCTGCATGAGTTAAGTGTTGTCAAGTGTTACATATGGCAAGGAGAGAGTGTATGTTTGTGGACAGAATGCCAGTAGTCTATATGTCAGTGAGGCAGAAAGAAAAGACAGCTACCTGGGTCAAAAGAATGCAACATGACAACCACTAAAGTGCTGGCTCAATAAGCAGATGTCATTAACCCTCCTGATATCCAGGCAGGAAGTACTGGTAATATACTTCCAAGGTCATTGGCTGCCTATCAACTACTATCTACCAATTTTTGTAGCTTTGTTAATTATTATAAAAAAAATATTTTTTGCAGTTGTTACAAAAGCTGATAATACATGCCTCAGTACAATTCTACTTTCCTTTTGAGGACACAATTGAAAATGAAAATTCTATGACAGTAGCAACAGCCATTTACCTTATCATGGAATGTAGCTCCAAGGTTGGTTGCAAGAGCAGATGCGTTGCCTAATGTCAGCAGAAATTTGACTCCTGTTGAAAGTAGACTTTATAAAGTGGAATAATTTGAAAAACAAAAGTTTAAAAAAATGTAGCTACTGTACTTAGAAGATAATGTGACATGTCATAGGGAGGACTTTTCATAGATAACAAACAAACTTCCTTCACAGAATTCATCTCTATGCATTAGAATCTTTCTTACTACTTCATTAAGTTTTATTGGCACATAAGATTCTTATACATATCTTTAGCAGATAGTATGCCAACAAGCTATTTTAAGGTAGCACTGTTGATTATATATATCAATGATCTATTCCCACTATTCCAACAGTTCAGAGTTATACCCTGTGCAGATGACATGCTCTTTCTGTTTTCTTATCTAACCCATACTGTTTGAGAGCATAATATATCTTTTAATTAAGAAGGTAGATGAGTGGATCAGGTAAAAAAACTTTCCTTTTTATGGAATGTTTTTTTCATATTTGATCGCCATTTCTTGTATTACCGAAGTAGCACCAGTAACAAACGAAGAAAAAATGCATCTGTTACATGTAATGCACTGAAACCACAGCTCCTTGTCTACAAACAGGTCCCACATACCTGTATATATAGTACTGTAACAGTTCATATCAATTTCAAATAAGAATGTATGAAGCCACCAACCAGGAAGGTATATTACCTCACTTGGTACCACAAAGGTTAGTGATGGCTATGTAGTTAGCCAGCACTTTTGTGGTTGTGAAGTTGCACTCCTCTGACCCAAGAAGCTGTCTTTCTTTCTGCATTACCCACATGTGGACTGTTGACATTCTGTCCTTAAACATACAATCTCTTCTTGTCACATGTAACACTAACTCACAAAACTCATTCTTCATAACATTACATTTTCCTGCAGTGAATGCTATGCACTAGCCATGTCTTCTGGCAAGCAGAAGGTTGAAACATTAGGCAGGAACATTAGCATCAGCGAGGTAGTGCCAGGAAACAAATGACGAAAGATCCATCCACTCATATACACACATATATACAAACATGCACATATATACACAATACATACATATACATGCCAAAATATACATATATACAAACATACACATACACATGCATTTACACATATACATATGTACATATTCATAATTACTCGCCTCCATCCATTCCTGATGTTACCCCACCTCACAGGAAATAGCATCGCCACCCACTGTGTCAGCGAGGTAGTGCCAGGAAACAAATGAAAAGGTCACATTCGCTCACACTCAGTCTCTAGCTGTCATGCGTTATGCACCGAAACCACAGCTCCCTATCCACATCCAGGCCCCACAGACCTTTCAATGGTGTGCCCCAGATGTTTCACATGCCCTGGTTCAGTCCATTGACAGCACGTCAACCCCAGTATACTGCATCGTTTCATTTCACTCTATTCCGTGCATGCCTTTCACCCTCCTGCTTGTTCAGGCCCCAACCACTCAAAATCCCTTTCCATCCATCCCTCCACCTCCAATTTGGTCTCCCGCTTCTCCATGTTCCCTTCACCTCTGACACATATATCCTCTTTATCAACTTTTCCTCACTCATTTGTTCCATACGTCCAAACCATTTCAACACACCCTCTTTTGAGCTCTCAACCACACTCTATTACCACACATCTCTCGAACCCTTATATTGATGACTCAATCAAACCGTCTCACACCACATATTGTCCTTAAACATTTCATTTCCAACACATTCACCCTCCTCCATACAACTCTATCTATAGCCCATGCCTCGCAACCATATAATATTGTTGGAACTACTATTCCTTCAA
>JAYMFT010267340.1:7096-24261 GCA_038088735.1 Panulirus argus
TGAGAGGGTCTTGGAGCTGGTTGGTGTTTGGCTGAGACTGCCTTGGTTACTTTTATTGGGTCTCGGAATCGTTGTAGCCGTTGTTTAAGGATTTGCTGGGAAATAGCCTTAGGCTAGTGCAGCATTGAAGAGGGCTGTGATGGCTGTTAGTCTTGTCGGGAAGTCATTAATTTGTAGCCAATTCCAGAGATACCTGGGGCTACCATGGAGGACTTGAGTAAAATAAATTTGACCTCGTTTGAGGTTATAGGAGCTGTAAGTGGGTGGGTCATTTATAAGGGATTGTAGGTGTATAAATTGGTTTGGGTAGAAGTGAGATGGTCTGTTTTGTACATATTCTGTAATGAGTTGGTTGTTTTCACGTGCCGGAGGGTGTGGGTGAAAAATACCCTCCCAGTATCTTTGGAATATATTTAGTGTCTTCTGGATTTTGGTGTAGGGTGGCGTTTTCTTTTAGAGCGTTAAAGTCTGTTTTAGATGTCCCCCTAAGTCTTCGGATTTATTTCCAGAAGTCTTGTGGGGACTTTGTTTCTCGTGTTGATTAGTGATTTACAGTGCTTATCGTGGTCTTCTGTTAGGCTGTTTGAGTGTGTGGTGGCGTAGGGAGGTGAGGTCCCCCTGACCTAGGCCTAGCCGATGTCTATTCTGGTCAAACCGTCGGCGGTAGCACGAGAAGTCTTCTTGTTTTGGCAGAAGGAACGAAGGAGTACATCAGTGGCCTTTAAATACAAGCGCGCGCGGGTTACCTCGAGGGTTGCCGGAGAATTCTGCTCCCTGATTGGCTGTTGTGCCCCTACTTTGTACCTAGCTTACAACCAACGAGTTTGTTTCTTACGCTATACATAAAAAAAAAAACTTCCCTATGGTTTATTATTTACATTGATATATACGGCTTGTTATTTTTCTCATTCTTTGTTGAGCCTTTGATATATATATATATATATATATATATATATATATAGTTATATATAATTTTTTCATACATATTCGCCATTTCCTGCGTTAGCGAGGTAGCGTTAAGAACAGAGGACTGAGCTTTAGAGGGAAAGTCCTCACTTTGCCCCCTTCTCTGTTCTCTCTTGGAAAAGTAAAAACTGGAGGGGAGGATTTCCAGCCCCCCTGACCCTCCCCTTTTAGTCTCTTTACGACACATAGGGAATGCATGGGAAGTATTCTTCCTCCCCTATCCCCAGGGATAATATATATATATATATGTGTGTGTGTGTGATGCCAGACACCTACTAGTAACACAGGCATTCATATCCACTGAACATCCCACAAGTCTTCATAAAACTTATCAGCTTCTAAAACAGGCTATGCATTGCGTGCAAACTTGATTATGCATTATGCCCTAGTTTGCTACACTTGGTGACTACTATATTGGCTAACCAGGTAATAATTGTAGAAGAAATTGGTGCCAGATGTCCTTTACACTTTGATTATATTTCCTGCTGGGGATGTCATGTAAGGTTGAAAGAAGCCACATGAGACTGTTGACAACATAATGTGATGATTGTTCCTTAAAGCCCTAGATCATATGAAGTTGTTCAGCCCACTTTGTTTCAACATGGTTACACGAAGTTCTAAAAGATCACAAGGAGATTTAAGGTGATCACATCTCTACTGCTGTTCTCCATCCATTGCTGCTAAGCCTTTGTCGTCAATAACCATTGGAACTAACTTGTGCCTTATGGGTAGGAGGAGGATGAGGAGGAGGGCAACTGGGAACATCTTGAGAAGGCCACGGAACGAACCCCAAGCTAACAAATGAGCGAATGGACTACTTGCAGACCTGTAAACTTGTGTATCTTACCCTGTGGACCACGTCGTATGTTGTGGATGGGTATGCCGCCTGTTCCATGAATAGTAGTGAAAAACGCTCGAACATCAGGTTGCCATTCAGTGCTGTAACAGCCATATACAGCTGTGGGGGATGTAGGCCAGTGGATACGGCAAAAGAGAGACGGACAGCCCAATATAGATATTGGAGAAAAGTCCAGCTAGTCGAGTCTCGCGCACTTTCACAATTATTTCATGTAAATTTCCCTGTTCAACCCGCTCCTCGACATCAGCAAGGGAGCGGGTGTGCAGAGGCGAATGTGGAAGACGAGCATGCATCCAAGGTAACCCAAAGATACAGAGGAACCCATTCATAAAGAGGCACCGCTAGGAGGTCCAGACGGTATGCTGAAACCCTCTTCGGCAGAGCCGATGTTTTGGTCCCCGAGGAGCTGAGCATGGATAACGCACATCCCAGCCAGACCCATGGTGGCGAAGACTGGACTGCCGGGACCGGCAGCGTCTCCACCAGTGGCGGCAGTTTGAACATGTCGTAGTTGTCGTCGTGCCTGGAAGTGTTCCGTCTCATTTTTAAGCTTGACGCCGCGGAAGACGTACGAACCCAATAAAGGATAAGACAATAACTGCGACAGTCAATGCATAGTCAGCTAGAGCTTCGCGCTTGTTGGCGTTCAGGTATACGGTGTCTTGTTAAAGTTGTAGGGCGTGACCGTCCCCCCCCCAACACACACACACACACACACACTAATACCATAGACTGAGCTAGGTACCCATTTTATTGACCGTAGAGGTGGATGGGTGGACTGTGGACCGACTGCCGCAACAAGGAATCGAAACTGCGCTCGACCTTAGGCGGCATATATATATATATATATATATATATATATATATATATATAATGATGAAAGTACCCTAGGGCGGACACTGTATGTTCACTTAAGATTTGTTACTATTTGCTTTCTGAAGTTGTTGAAATTCACGAAAGCGCTGAAGCAAATCTCCCTGCTTTGATTTTCCCTCTTGGTTTATACAAGTTCATCTGTGATCGTCACGTGTCTGCTTCGAAAATTCTTGGTATACATAACCACTTAGATATTGTGGAGATATAAGTCCAAATGATACCACAGGTAACATTGATATTGTGGAGATTGTCCAAATAATACTACAGGTAACGGAAAGTCAGAGACGCCAAGCATTCATCTATTCCTGAAGACATCTTCAGGGCAAGTAGTAGTGCTGTCGTTCAAGAAATTATCCGAAATACAATGTTCATGACTATAAGACACATCGGACTTTAAACTTTTTGGGAATTGATAGAGAACCAGTCATGAGGGTGGTAGCCCTGCATGCCGCAGTGTTGCCATGTTGTATATACGACGGTTGTCATTAACATCCTCCTTGTATAATTTATATGATTATATTAACGGGGGAATGACAGTGTAAGGACATTATACATGTTGAGACACCCGATGAACAATTTGTGCATGGCAATGTGAAGTGTCACTTTGCGCAGCATCATCAAGGAGTAAATGCAAATGTTACTTTATCCTTGTCTCATTTGGTACTCGTACATTGATTGGATATCGAGGTAGTTATATGATAGATAGGTAAGGTAAAGAATAATAGCATCTCGCATTTATTTCATTACCATGTGGTATAATCACCTCCCGCGTCCAGGCGTGAATGCCACCAGCTCTGATGTCTTCAGCTGCTGTCCCTTCCCCCCCCCCCTCTCTCTCTCTCTCTCTCTCTCTCTCTGGGTTACCTAGGTGTTCCTATGCCTGCTAGGCATTACTGATGTCGTAGCTGTTACGATATTTTTTTTTTCCATGACAGCCCAGATATGTTCGATAAAGTTCAGGTCAGGGGACTTGGTTGGGCAAGGCACCACTGCGATTCCCTCGTTTTTTTACTCAAAACGCGCCTTAACAGCCCGACAGGTGTGGACGGGGCTGTTGTCATGGAGGCTAAAAAGACACTGGCTCAGGGCAGAGCATTGCCCTCACTGAGGGTAACATGATTATGATCTCCAACATTACAACATCCTTTTCCCCGTGAAACTTCCCGGGCCCACATCCGAGAGCTCCCCAACACCCGCTGTGTGTATGCATCCAAACAACCCTGGAGTTGCACGTTCACCCATCCCAGTACACCACGACTTGATGGGCGTCGAACCTAAAATTAAAAAACCAATAAAGCGGTCGGCAACGTAGGATATAATGGACCGGACTTCGATTGCGAATGATATATCATCCTCTCCATATTTCGGTTGAGGCCCGGCTTTAATGTGGACTCTTGTCTGTAAATGGAGCCTTCAACAAAAAAGTTTACTCTGCTTAGATTAACTAAAACCTGATGAATAAAGGTGTAGAAATAGCAGAGACAATGAAAATATTGGTCTTGGAGAGAAGTATACATAATCCCGTTCGATTGATATTCCCAGCAGTTGGTATCATGACAGTGATTGAGATGATTATAGTACTGAAAACGTGAAATGCTATGCTCGGTCTGTCATCTCAACTAGGCACACGTTTCATAGTTTTTGATTATAGCTGCAGTTTATATTGGTGTGTGACAGAGAGGATGCGTTGACAAGACATTTAGCGGTTGGAATGAATGATGAGTGAATGATGATCATGATAGAAAAGACCCCTCAGAGAAGGGGGGAGGGGGGGAAAAGGGAGTGGGGGGGGAGTGGTAATGTACAGCTAAGAGGAAGTGAGATTTAGTAGAAGAGTTGGTCAGGGCAGAAGTGGGATAGTCTGTTTTGTATGTAGTCTATAACCAGTTGTATGTTTTCGTTTGCCGGGGGTGTGTGGTTTAAAAAACACCCTCCCAACGTCTCTGGAAAATGTTAACAATGTCCTGTGGGCTTTGGTGTTGGATGATGTCTCGTAAACCTGTGAAGTTTGTTTTGGGAGTTCCCCTAAGTCTTCGGATTTTATTCCACGAGTCTCGAGGGGGACTTAATTCGTTGTATGGCAAGTGTATTAATTAGTGATTCCCAATGTCTATCTATTATGATCTGTTAGGCAGGGAGGTGAGGCCCCACTGTACTAGGCCTAACCGATGTTTCTGTTCGGACCGACGACGGTAGCACGAAAGGAGTCTTTGTTTTAGGGGAAGGAATGGAGTACCTCAGTTTGTATGTGGTTTTGGGAATGGATTCATCAGCCGCATGTGAAATAGACTGATGAATGTGAACGATTTCTTTGTCAATTTGTGTGGTTGGATGGTTTTCATAATTTGTCATTATTGAGTGTCTTTGAAATTGTCCCAGTCTGCATTTTTGTATTGGAAGTTTAAGGGTGATGGGATAAGAAAGTGGTGTAGAAAGATGCTGGCTCTGTTGGAAAAGACTAGAAGGATGGGGTCGGTGGGAGGAGGGGAGGGGGTGGGGAGAGTAGGGAAGTTGGTTGTGGAGGGCTGGGATTCGGTGGGGGGAGTTGGAGTGGATTTTGCCTGTGTAGGTTTTGGTGGGTTGACAGTAGTGGGTTGGGGGTGGAGATGGGAGATGTTCTGGAGGATATGGTATTAGGATGGGAGGAAGGGAGGGTTGGGGTTTGGGGTGGTGTGACAGGGTTGGTGGTAGTTTTGGCAATGGGCTGGGGAATTGCACTTGCGGTGGGGGTAGGGGTGGCGGAGGTGAGGTAAAGGAGTTCGGGAGGAGTTTTAGGTACAGGGAGGTTGTTATATTGTAGGAACGTGTCGAAGTGTTGGTTAAAGGCAACATCTGATCCCTTGCTGAAGTGAAGAGCTTTCAGGTAGCAAGTATGGACCATTGCGTGGGTGTCGTTAAGGGATGATGGGGAAGTGAACAAGGCGGAGGATTGGGTGGAGGATGGTTTCTTTGCTGCTGTAGCATAGGATTGGGTTTGGTTGATGGTGGGGGAGGATAGTGTTTGATTGGTGGTGGGGGAGGAGCCGATGGAGCACAAGGTTTGTCGAGTTGTCCTCAGTTGTTCCCTCTTTCGCGGGCACTGGCTAGATACCGCAATGTGAGAGCCTTTGCAGTTGACACAGCGGCGTCTGGGCCTTGCAATGGCGAAAGTTGTGGCCAACCTCGTCACAGTTGCTGCATGTTTTTTTTTTCCTGCTTGCAGTCCTTAATGGCATGTTTATACTGCAGGCATTTAAAGCACTGCAATATTTCGATATATTGGTCTAGTCTAAGATCTTTTGACGGGATTGAAATCATGGGAAACAGAATCCCACGAGTGCGAGCGGTCAGCATCAGTTCGAGCACTGGATTTTCAGGATACGTGGTCTGGGAAGTTTGATTACATTGGCGATCTGAATACCGTTGTTTTCCCGGTTGATGGCATCAGCAATCTCTTCGGGAGTTAGTGAGACAATCGAGTCAACATTACTAGCAATGACTGCATTTTGCTTGTAGGGGGCGGTCGTAAGTTATTTGGAAGTTTTTTTTTTTTTTGAGGGCGACCGTCTTCTGTTTTGAAAGAAGGTTGAAGTCATCCTCCTCGTTCAAACATACTTTGAAAGTGATCTCATTGTTAGGAAGTTGAATTGCACGGCTGGGTCGGATTTCAGCGTGTTGAAAATGATTGTGAGAAGCGCGGTCGGTGAAGATGGGAGGAGTCTTGTCTTGGTGAATCTTACCCGTATGTCACGCGGCATGGTGTCTGCATGTGGGATGGGAAGAAGTGCATGGGACCACAACCCCACACCAGGGAAGCCCTTGCACCAACACAAGGTACCCTGGTGGTTCGGCGGTTAGGTAAGGTGTGTAGACTAGGCTGGACGCCTCGTCTTCTAAGAAAGAGAAAATTAGAGGAAGTTGAATGAATGAATGGATGGATGGAATCTTTACCCCGCTAGGCAGGAGCAGGTCCACAAGACGCCTCCGTTCCTCGGGAAATAATTTTCCAGAATGGAGTGGAAAAGCGTGTGTATGCTTGTTCAAGCCGTGTGCTCGCAGATTGGTGAAGTGAAGCGGTGGGATGAGTGATGGCGTCGGCGTGGCGTGGCATGGGAGCTAGAGGCGACAAAATCTCACGGTCCTCGGGTCCGGAGTAACCTTCTCCTGCGGGAAGGACCAACGCAGAAGACGAGGTTACTATCCTCTTCTTTCTTCTCTGTAATTTCTACTTTTCTATATTCTTTGTGGAGAATTCACCTAAAAGTGAAGATTCTTCCTTGTTGCTAGGGTGCGAGTGTGGCTGGAACGCGCGTGGGACAGCTCGCTCAGCGACGAGGAGTGGAGTGGAGTTGGTGGAAGTAAAGTATGAAGAGTCCTGTAGAATAGTAATTTTACCAATGGGGTTAGAAGAATTCTGGGTTGGGCATTTAATTTCTCAATCATAGCAATAGCGGAAGATAAAGTAGGAAATTAGAAAAGTTAAAGTAATAAAAGATCTCAGGGCTCTACCCGAGTTCCTTCTGATAATATATTGCATGATTTGTTGTAGTTTGTTCTCTGATGGTGATAGTGTCTGCCGCAAGGCTTTTGTTTTAATTTTGTTAGTCTTTCGACTTATCTCTCGCACATACCATAATGTATTATTTGTTGTTCTCATTTTAAGGGCCGTCTCCCTTCTCAGTGTGGTATTCGTTTACACCTTTCTTCTATCAGTTCTTCATTCCCCCCCCCCCTTTTTTTTTTTAAGGCCTTCTCCCTTCCCCAGTATGGGATTCGGTTACACCTCTAATTGTACCTCCTTGGTCTTTTTTTCGGCGACGAGCACTCCCCTAACTGAACACATCATTGTAGCGGTTGGTAATCGCCAAACACCCAGCTGCTGTAGGGGCACCGTTAGAGAACGCGTCACAAAAAAAGCAACCTGGTCCCAGAAGCAAATCGGTGTGAAGGATGATCCTGTTGAAAGATCAACTTGTAACACCATGCACATAAGAGGAAGCAGAACTTAGAATGAATACCCACCTATACATAAGAGCGGTTCTCCCTAGCCGCAGCGCGTCTGCCTAGCCATATGCTCGCCTGCCTTGCCGAGTGCGCGTCGGCTTACCCTAGTCCGCGTTGCGAAGTAGTGTCGATAAAAATACGTTACACATTACAATATTTATTGCCTCATTCACTTGAATTTAGAGTTTGAACATTTATTTGAAGTTGCTTCGACTCGTCCCCAATATGTCCAAGTGGTATGAAAAGGAAACTACCAAATATGTGGTTGAAGGCTTTTGTTGACAGCCAAGCATAGCGATTCAAGTTGGTTGTTAATTTTCCATCGGACATCCTATCATGACACATACCCATTACATCTTATCCTGCCATACTCGACTATAGTGTAGCACGTACTGTTGGTAGTACTGACGTGATTTCCCGTCAGCTCCAGGCGACGAGCTTAAGGATATCTCTAAAGATAAAAAGAATCGTGTTGTCCAGACTGCTTCTTTTAATTGAAGATTGACACGTTTCGTCGTCCAGACTGCTTCTTTTAATTGAAGATTGACACGTTTCCGGATCTCTGCTCTCTCGTTTACTCCCATGGTAGCATAATTGCTTTTCAGTTATTTAAAGGTTTCAAGGTCAGTCAGTTTTCTTTTGTTTACTCGTGAAATGAGCTTATCCTCTCCTACGTTAAACATAACTGTGCTTGATTGTCGTATTATGTATGAGATTTTATAGTTTACAACCTGTACTATACAACAGGGATGCAGTTATGATAGGATGTTTATTTTTTCTTATGACGAACAGAAACCCACAGCACGCCCTATATAACTATCAACTTGCCCAGACAGCTGGTAGACTGGGATTTGTTAGTATTATTTTCTTATAAAAGTTTGCCATTTATATGCTTAAAAGTTATCATAGAGCTTTTATTGGCGGGCAGATGTTTGGTTTTTAGTGAACTCCAACCTTTTTATATGTATATATATATATATATATATATATATATATATATATTTGTCTGCAGGACCTGTCAGCTGCTGTCCGTGACACGCAATCAAATAGATATACTCAATACAACGTAGTTAATTTTAGGTATTTCGTGAAGTTTGTGTCAATTTATTGCACCCTATGGCGTCTATCCAATATACAATATAGCACTTAATAATGAAATTTAAAAGGTCCTTGTGCCACGCAGGGCTCTTAAGAGTGCTAGTGCACGGCGAATAAGAACAGGATCTGAATATTTGTGAATTAAGAGGTGGTGACATTGTGGTGAGGGACTGTCCCCGCGGCATCATGTCACTGGCCACGGAACAGTCCAGGCAGTTGTGTTGTAATGGGTTCGATGGGGGCGAGTTGCATAGGTGACGATAGGAAAAGTGGGGCTCATCGCCTACCCCGGTAACCTGTCACACAGGAAGTCTGTAACTTCGAAGACAGCGGAAAAAATTAGCCAGACTTGGCAGAGCCACGAACCTCTGACCACACGTGTCCGGCCACACTTGTCGAAGTCTGACCATATATTTCCGAGCCCCACCACCAAAACCAGTCACTCTACCCCCACCTAATGGGAGAAATGGAACCAAAAATAAACCTCTCCATTACTGTGATATGATTTACATATAAGCCTCACCACGTTTGATTTACTCACACACAACACAGCATCATCACCACAACGCATATATAAGAACGTAAGTGAGGACACTGCAGAGGCCTGTTGGCCTATGCTAGGCAGGTCCCGAGTCTGTCCACCCTACAACCAACCGACTGATCCCATAAACACATCCAGCCTTCGTTTAAAGCTACCTAAAGACCAAGCTTCCATTACTGTGTCTGGTAATAAATTCCCCTAGTCTGGTACTCGTGAGGTACTGTCAAAAGCCTTGCTTAAGTCTAAGTATACAATATCAGTTCTTACCCTTATCAACAGTTTCATATACTTTGTTAAAAGAGAGGGTTACTGAGATGTGACTTCCCCTTTTAAACCCATGTTGTGAATCCTTAATGGGATCGTTTCTCCAAGTGTTCCCGTATATTGTCCGCTATAATTGATTCAAAGATTTTCCCACCAAAGATATTAAACTGATAGGACGACAGTTAGAAGCAAAATGGGAACGACATTTGCTGTCCTCCATTGCTTAGGGACTACGCCTGATTCCAGAGACTGTTTTAAACATAACTAAAAGCGGAAAGCTTACTTCCTCCTCCACATTCTTTCAAGACCCTCGCATAAATACCACCTGGCCCAGGACTCTTGTTTACATTTAATCGTTCCGTTTGTTTTAAAGAATCTGATTTATTTCTATATCGCGTAGCTTCCCGCTTTCGTCCCCCCTGTAAATTTGCTGTGGAACCGGAATGTTTGTATTCGCCTCCTGCGTAAATACTGATATGAAGTGATTATTTAAAACTTCACACATTTCAATCTCTCTCATCAGCTAATCTACCAGAAGGCGATTTGATAGGCCCAGTTTTCTCCCTAACTTTCGTTCCGTACATTTGATAAAAATCCCTTGGCATTGTTTTTTTCTAAGATAGCCATCTTTTTCGTAATTTCTCTTAGCCTTCCTGATCTAGATTTGCGTTAGCCGATCACTAAACTATTTTCCCAGTTTTATTTTGTTGTACAAGACCTCCTCCTTCCCTATGAGGTTTTAATCGGTTTACCAATTTTGGGTTATTATTGTTAGTCCTGTATTGCCAATATGAAATTCTTGTTTCTTGTAACCTTTTGATTATTATCAGGAACCTTTTTACGGAAACTTCCACGCTATTAATGGTTTCCCCTGCTTCCCACACTTGACCTGACACTACCGCTGAGCTGATCTGAGTCTCTTGACTGACCTCGCCCCACAACGTCTGACCTCACCCTACCTTCATTTAGTCCCATCCATTTAACACAAGCAAGGTATCTTCCTAGCCCCTTCACTGACACCACATACCTTCATCAAACGCACCATGAAATTACGCTAATGCTTAGTGTAGCCGCCGTTCCCCATTCGCTACAATGACATCTCTGAAAGCCTTCCTCGCATTGACTGAAGATGCCGAGTAATCGGAGCCGCCTCTCCCACGACACCTTTACTTAGCCCGAACAGTTTTCTCCGACTTCGGTCGTCGCGTCCTATAGCCACCGTCTACTCTCATAGGCCCAAAAGGTTCTTTTTGTCGGATTTATATCCGGTGGTTCTGGCAGGCCAATCGTCAAGGAATGTTGCCTCAAGATGTGCCACAAACCAGTCCCATGCAATCCGTGCACTGGGAAATTAGGCGCTGTTATCTTGAGCCAGATAATTGTGAGATCTCTCTCTCCCTCCGCGGGTGGGTACCGCATTCGTAGATGGTATGAGGACATAACATCTTTAAAGATTTCAACATATTTTTCGGCGGTGAGACAGCGCTCTTAACATATCGCTCGGCTGATCTACACATCTCCGTTATCCAGCTTCTGACTATGCCCGTGATGTGCCCACTCCTTAAAGCAACATTTTCCTCGTCATATCTGCATATAGAGAGAGGTGACGCTAGTGTTTACACGAGTTTACATGAAAGACGGACAAAACAGGAGGCCTGATTGGCCCACGACTGGGTTATGTGTGACAGAAACAAGACAGTTTAACTTGACATGAAAACTTAATTCCGCTCGGCATATTTTTTTAAGCTATCACAGACTTCCCGCTACTGCACGTTAGCCTTTTACCGTTCCCGTTAGCGCTGTCGTTTATAGTTTATTTCTGGCGTTTTTCTGAGTATATCTGCATTTACAGTGTATTTATCTAAACGATTTTTGAAGGCATTAATAGTTTTGGCATTTACTACGTGATGGTAACTTGTTCCAGTGCTCAACACACCTATAGGAAAGGCTTTTTATTTTTTCCACATCAGTACTACATCTTTGAGTTTTATTCCATTTGTCCTGGTAACTCTATTTTCATGTATTTCGAAAAGATATTCATGGTTTACGTTACCAAACTTGTTCAGAATTTTGAACACTTTGTCAACGCGAAGTCTACGTTTTTTAAGGGAGAAGAGATCCAAACGTTTCAGCATCTCTTCGTGTGCCAGATTTCTGAGATGAGATCGATTATGTTGCGCGTCTTTGTACTTGCTCTGACTTCCGTGGTCATTTTTTTTTTATAGTTTGGGGACCAAAACTGGACTGTATATTCAGAGGTGGAGAGGATTGTTTTCGCAGTTATGGCGATTAAAGATCGCCTGTCTACTAGGACAGCGTCATTAAACTTTCCATTACTCGTTTCAGGAAAATGAGGCAGGAACGCCAAGCGGAAGTTTTCAGCACTGAATAGTAATTTGCCATGATCATGCACCGGCTTAACGTGTGTTAACTCTGCGCCGTACTCGGCGTGGTCGTAAACTGAGGAGATCATCATCTCGTCCCAAAATAACGACGCTGCCAAAACCCCAGTGGCATATCGGTATATACCGTCTTGCAAATGCTAATAGATTCTGTTTATCTACGTCAACGGAGGTTTCACAGCCGGGGTTTCGAGCGAAATACAGTAGACGACCGATGTCTTCGCACAACTTGTTCG
Source organism: Panulirus argus (assembly GCA_038088735.1). NCBI lineage: Eukaryota > Metazoa > Arthropoda > Malacostraca > Decapoda > Palinuridae > Panulirus > Panulirus argus. The sequence goes on from JAYMFT010267340.1 coordinate 19,322, forward strand.
TGTGCTGTATATGTATACTACCTGAGCTTCTCTTATTATCCGCGTAAACGTTTCTCGTAGTTACCATCCATCGTTGTAGCCATTTCTTGATATTTGTGTTGGTGTTGTACGAGGTGCGACATGAACGATGACGGTTCTCCGGTGTGCCCTCTTCTTCTTCTTCCCCGAAATTGGTGAATCCGCCTTTTTATCGTCCTTTCTGCTCACGCGGAATGTTTGGACTTGTGTGTGTGATCCTCTCGGGTAAATGGAGATCATACAGCTTCTCGTCTTCCGGGTAGTTGGATGCATGGTGCTGGATTTCTCCATAACTAGGATATGTCGTTGGTCTTGATCTGGTGATCTGTGTGCAGGTGTCAGCTGACTTAACCCATTAAGAAAATAGTAGTAGGGCCAGTAAGCCTACACCTCTTCAGAACGCATGGTAGCCAGTTATATATTTCAGGGGATTGTCGCCTAGGATAAGGGTGTTGTGTTTGTGCTTGTAAGGCAGGCTACTTGACGAACAAAAACTCTTTCTACACCTACAAGCATATTATTAGATAAATGATCCACCAACTTGGTATCTCCCATTTTAAATGCTGCGTTGTGTGACATTCTATGTAGAGCCTTAGCGTTTTCATACTCATTATCCAGAAATTCGAAGCAAATGCCCGAAAATCTCGGCAAGTGATGATAAAGGAATAGTTAAATTGTTTCACGGTACTCTTTAATGCAGGGTCTACAATACTGACAATGGAAATGCGATCATATTGTCATATGTCAAATTTCCCTATTTTTCCCATCCTTTACATTAGGTTATATAATACCCGATGTTTATGAAAATTTTCTTGGGAATTAGACTTTATGCTTATTGTTATTCATAAAACACACACTTGTAGCAATTCACCATATATTGCCTACAAACATCTGATATTTACATTATCGGCAACGGAAAAGTCTAGAAATGTCAACGCTGTCCGAGCCAAGTAGCCTATGGTGCGCTGTCATTGTGGATATTTACCCGAGCATTTTCCCTCCCCTCCTCTTACGGTCTATACATAGTTTTATCAGTTACATAATGTGATATATATGTAGTCTGTACAAACCGTAGTTTACTGCTTGTGTTCTGTGTTTGGTGTCTATTTTGGTTTATATTTGCTACAAAACAAAGAAATGATAGGCTTCGTTCGTAAACGATGTTGTCCTTGACTTCGACCATGTGTGATGATGCATGGTTATCATTTTTAACATCCTCTCTACAGTGCTTATGCCGTAAAGTTATTAAAATTTTTGTTCCCAGTCTTTAACATTATTATATAGAACAGGTCTGACTTAAAACTGAAGTGTGAATAAATGGATAGCGACACGAACACTGAACCAATCTGCTACCCTCTCAAATTTATCCTACGGTGACTATAGGAATTATATATCATGAATATCGATCCTTTATTCTTTGCTTAGCCCACTTGTGGTTTGTTTAAAGGTCATGACCGACGTTTAACACTATCACTTTATGTATTTAGGAGATGGACATGGGGTATAGCAGGCTAATGTACATTACCACATGCGTCTGTGTCGAAGACTGAAATACGTTAAATTCTACTCTTAGTAATAGTCGTATAAACCGTAGCATTTGGTAGCAGTAATCTTTCCATTTGTTCCATATACAGTCATCCAGGCAATTTTACCCATGGATTTTTTTTTATTACAACTAGAAAAAACCTGATTTTTCCATTTATTATAGGTGAAGTTCTTGAATTAACTGTGGAGGGGAACAGATAGTTAGGTTTGATTATTTCAGATCTTGTAAGTGAACGTTGGTGATACGACTGCAAATTATTGGAGTGGTTTGGTACACAGGATGACAGTAATGTATTTCGTGTTCTTTCTAGATACATAAAGGACGTAAAGTGAGGACATAATACCTACATTAGAAATAACTGATATCAGTCTTGCCTTTTTACTTTTTGGTGATTGGACCTTTTTTGGTCTCTTCTTGAACTAGATTCAATTAAAAGAAAGCAAAGGAAGTCTTTTCAAGGACTTTATCTACATATGTCTGGTAAAAACTATAACTTAAGCAGAGAATATGCCGGTGCCTTTTGCAGTGATCGCTTAATATATATTATTCCTATGATTCCTGAAGTTCCATTGAAGCATGTCATCCCTTATCGGACTCTGGATTTCTAAAAGCGCAAGTGTTGACCGAACATATGGTGAACGATAGTAAACCAAGGGCCCTCTACCAATTATATGCAGTTGAAGGAAGAATATGAAGGATCTGTTAAGAAGGACGATCACAGAAGCTGAAAGAGAGGCTTCTGGTATAACTTTCTATCGGCCTAGGAAATCTGCCGTCTCCGATCTGGTCTGCTGCCAACAAAAATAGAAAATATAAAATTTAGCGAATCCTCGTTTATCACCAGTAACAACGCCCTCGACAAGCAAGCATACACTGCTGCTGCGGTCAAGAATTTCTGGCCAGCAAGAAGCGCCTTTAACTACGACCAAGATCACAAGCCGAGGCCCCCCCCAGCTTGCACCAACTGAAGCAGCTACATAAAGTTAAGACGCGCTCAAAACCATCAAAGAAGACACACCACACGAGACGACATTAAGAACCACCACCTCATTCGCTGCCTTCCCAAAAGGGCCAGAGAAAAAGAAACTCCTCCACGAAGAGGCTCGCTTCGTTCCATGCCAAGTGTGTGTGTAGATCACCACCTCGTAAGCGTTCCTCAAGGCATGTGGTGAGCGCCACTGAATAAACGGAAACTTCCCGTCAACCTTGCCATGGATAATTAGTAAAATCCAACGTGGACATTTACCTAAATGAATCACATAAGGCGGAGGAAAATAACTTTTTTGATATTGAATTCTCGTGGAATTCACAGTAAATGGAAAGGCGTACATTACCGTAATTGGTTCCTGCAACTCTTTGTGCATATTTCTTAAAGAAATCATTGCTAGGAAAAAGACAAGAAGTCTCTCACAGGATACCGGATTCATGCCTACTGTGGATCTTGTGTAAGCATTTCTTTTCCTTTTAGGAGCATTAAGGCCACGACAGTTAACACACTCGAGTGTCTGAGAAGTGAGAAAGAGGATCTGTCGAGTATGCTGCATAGTATGCTGGCTGTCACGTGTTCGACCTTATGGAGTAGTGTTAGCTCTTACCAAGGTCTTAATCTTCTGCAATCAACACTGCGTATAAAGGCAATGAGGACTGACCTGACAGGACAGTACACTATCCTATTTATACGCCTTCCTCCATACAATAAGTCCCTCTTGAGTTTGGAAAACGTGACTAAACAGCTACCATTCCCTTTTCTAGTTTTGGGGCTCATCATCGGACTTGACAAGTCATGGAAGGCTGACACAGAAGCAATCGTATCCCGATTCTTCTAAACGAGTTGGACGACATCCCTACATCGATGACGACTGGTCTTGCTACGGACATCTTGCATTGATGCCAGACTCTGCCAAGGTCTCCAGGTGTGCCCAAGATTTGTCGATCATGTGATAGCCAGAATCCGTCTTGCAGCATAGACCTTCCAGTGTGTTTGCGCTTCAGGTTGGCTTCCCAATAACGCTCAGGATTGCATTCTCTGGAACGAGGAAAAGTGGTGCTTACATAAAGCCGCAGTTAATATCCTTTCGTGAATACAAGAAAACAAGTTAGATGCATTCCATGCAACACTGAGACCTAACGTAACTTTTGTATCCTACGCAAGGGAATAATTAGCGGATATACAGTGTCGACAGTGACCCCTCTACCTGAGAGCTTTTTAGACACTTCGTCACACACACACTCCCTTGCCTGTGTCAATGCTCTTTAGAATTCAAGTCTAGGGAATATAAGGAAAGGGAAACTCCTCTGTTTAAATAAACTTGATAAGACACTCCATGCACTGTACCCTAGACGGCCCCTTTTAAGGAAGAACTGAATGAGGAATATCCCTGTGATGGGGTCACTTGACAGTATGGATGACATCATTTCAAGTAGACGGAAAAGTTCCTCGGTCAAGTTCCTAACTGTTAGGGCAAAAGTGGCAAGCACTCTTGACTGACTACCATTATTAACTTTAGTACATCGATTTCTCACCCGTTGAATTCGAGTCATAAGCAACAAGATATTTCAGACATCGATCTTCCTCTTGGGGCCTACCCATTGTTTAAGTTGCATCCATGACCCTGATCTTCCAGAACACACACTCCAGAGCAAGAAAAGAAGGTTATTAGGTACAGCAATTTCATGTCCACATAATTTAATCGGAAACAGAAGTGTCAGTAGATTCAACTCTATTTACGGTCTCGCGTAAAATAAGTTAACATTTAGCACGTACCCATTTGTTACATGTGCCTTTCTTAAGGTAACCTTGTTAAAGATGAACTCGTGGATACACGTGTTCGATAAGATTACCCAACCTTTATCTTCTGTTGCTTGAGAGGCCAGTGTGCATTGCTTCATCCCGTCGGTGCAGGTAAACATCGAAGTTAGTGCTTCAGGAGCAAAAATAGACCGGGTCACGACCTGTTACTGGTCTTAGGCCTCACATATCCGGGTAAGCAGGAGATTCCCAGTGGACGTGGCTGATGGTGGGAGAGATCCTAGTGCCTGTATAGATCAATGTTTGTCTCAGAATATCAGCCCCATTTCATCCCTTTTTTTTTTTTATATCAAAATAACTTGAGCCAATATAGCTAGAGAGCGAGCGAGCGAGCCTTCTCTTGTAACTGGATGAAAATCTGGGGCTCACTACTCAGATTCACTGACCTAAGACCGAACACGGACTCTGCAAATGCATCCTTTTGGAACCTCGAGGAAGTCCTCACGTTGTAGAAATCCCAATTCAACATTTAAGAATTTGGCGAAGAGATTGCCATATATATAATATATATATATATATATATATATATATATATATATATATATATATATATATATTTGTGTATGT
>JAYMFT010267341.1:0-10677 GCA_038088735.1 Panulirus argus
GGAGGGGATCTGAGTATGCGCCGGATCACTGCAACCGCTTCTGGCAGGTGTATGTATGTATGCCTGTCCGTCCAAAGTTCCGATGTTAGGGATAGAGGCAGGTTTGTGTGTGTGTGTGTGTGTGTGTGTGTGTGTGTGTGTGTGTGTGTGTGTGTGCGTGCTGTCAAAGGCAGTGAAGGGCAGGTGGTGTTGGCTGAAGGCAGGCAAGTGTGAGTAATCTGTCAAACCCCTTGCCAGGGCAGGCGTCCTCTGAAGGCAGCATTGTATTCCGATAATTTTAGATGGACTGGTGCTTTACGGAACTGACTCACCCCGCCGTAAAGATTACTGTTTATCGATGACTCGTGACACAAACATGGACAGATCGTGTCCTAAATCTACTTAAGTTTGTTGTAAGGAAGGAAATGTACACGTAAATTAAGCTCATTGCCGTCAGTCGACTCCGCTTGCTTGAGGGGTGACACCGCGGGTTAAAAAAAGCCGTCAGCTGCCCAAAGTGAGTACAGTTCCGTTGCTCTAAGGCAACTGCAGTCCATCATTCCCCTGCTACTGATTGTAACGCCGCAGTGAGAAAACTGCAGCATCTCCACAAAAGGGGTCTGTGGTTGTATGAATCATTGGGTGTATGTAAATGTCCAAACACTACGCCGGGTACTTCTTTGCCGCCCCATCCTCCGCGCGTCTCGTTTTCTGGTAATACCAGACCTCGCGTGTATGTATTTGCAATTTCTCATAAAACTTAAAGGAAGCCATACCGAATACCAACTGCATCTTAACTTCGACGGATCATCGAACCCACTCCAGAATGTCTAACCCAGTGGGCACAAACGTACTACCTTTGAGTATGACTGTCTGGCCATTAACCTGACCTTAAAGGTCGGACTGAATAAAGGTCGTGCTGTTGTGGTCACGGGTTTTAGTGTCGTGTCGGTCTTTAACCGCGCGAAGATATCTCACGCCTTGTGTCGAGAGACTGATCAGAAATAGGCTCACCGCATTGCCCCAGAATAATCAGCGTCTCTCGTGGTTAGAGCTGCTGTACTTACAAATCCTATGGACTGAAACATCATTTGTTACTTTCCATGTAGCTCAAAATATGTTACACAAGAAAAACTCATTTACAACAGTGAAATTCAGTTTTACTACAAATGTGCTTTGCCCTGTGCCTAGTTCCCATTATCAAGTACTTGAAAGGGAGAACTACGCCACAGAACAGGCACGTCTGTCTGTTCTTCTGCTTTTGCGTCTGAAGAACGCGTCTTTCCCCGGAAGAGAACGCGGAGAGAGAGATATTCGGATGCGAGCTGAATCGCCGGCTTTCAGACCTCCTTGCCAAATGTGGCACCACCACCACCACCACCACCACCTGTAGCTCCGTTGGCAAAGTCGAGGGACAATGAGAAAAATGTCATCGAGATAATAATACCATGCACGGGACGCATTCCTGTGCTGTCATCGTCTTTAGAGCCAAATATCACATGACTGTGCATGTCAAAAGTCTCCACAGAAAACGCACTCCACATCAGCGCCTGAATGCGCGCGCGGTGGAAGGAACACGGCTTTAGAAGTATCCTGTGTTAATGTTAACAACAACACGGAGCTATTTAACATAACGTACACATCAAGGGAGGAACGCAGAGACTCTCTCTCTCTCTCTCTCTCTCTCTCTCTCTCTCTCTCTCTCTCTCTCTCTCTCCCTCCACGAGGGGCGGCGGCACCACCTCACAAGTTCGTCAACAGACTGCTTCACACACACACCACACCGAGAAACACAAACACGCCGTAAATCACCATTTAAGAGACCGGAGCACCGGCCAGCGCTCCCTCCCCTCCCACCCCGCCTCGCCGTCACCAAGTCACCCGTTCAACAGCAGAGCCAACTTGCTTTCCGCACCAAGACTTAAAAACGCGCCGGCTGTAAGTCATTGAGGAATTGGATAAAATTCCGCAGGTTGTTTAGCGGAGCCGAACTTCCTATTCAAGGTTAAGCAGTTGCTAGTTACGCCACTCCTCCGTGCGTTTGCGTCTCGTCGGACTCAATGGCCGTGAACTACGGGACGGCCTTAAATGACGCCTTTGAGAGAACGACGGTACGACCCTTGAACGCACGACGGTAAGACCTTTGAGCACGACGGCACGACCAGTGGGTATATGATGACCTGGTCATCTGACCTGATCCTCAAGTGTCAGGTCAAAGACCAGACCGCCATACTCAAAGGTCTGTCCGTTGTGCTCAAGGGTCGTTCCTTCGTGCTCAAGGGTTCGTTCCGTCGTGCTCAAGGGTTCGTTCCATCGTGCTCAAGGGTCGTTCCGTCGTGCTCAAGGGTTCGTTCCGTCGTGCTCAAGGGTTCGTTCCGTCGTGCTCAAGGGTTCGTTCCGTCGTGCTCAAGGGTCGTTCCGTCGTGCTCAAGGGTTCGTTCCGTCGTGCTCCAGCGTGTTTCACCGCGTGATGAAGGATCGTGTCATCGTGCTCAAAGCGCTTGACAGAGAATCTCCGACCGACTACCACAGGTACTCCGGTGATTTTACGATGTGCGTTTTTGGCGACAAAACACATCCTGACTTGGAGTTTTAACCTTCAGAATTTGCTCCGAAATAACTTAGTGCTGTCAGCGGCCAAAAGCAAGACCTGGCAATAGCGAGGAAACGTAAAATATTAGCTTATTCATTAAGAGGTAATATCTGATTCTGTCATCTCTTCGCGAACATAAAGTTTTCTCTGGAAGTACTCCATTAACATCACATTCATCGACTGGGGGTCTGACCAGCTGTGTGCAGCGTGGAAGAAAATATACAACAGATCGCAATGAGAATAACCGACGGTTAAAGATAACGATGTCAATCATCTTGACTACTCACGAGGAAGGTTTTTCTACACTCGGGGCACTAATGACCGATCTCCGGTAAACAGTTAAAAAAAAACACGAGATGCAGAAGCGTCTTAAATATTCGAGGGCGACGTTACGACCCTTGAGGACGACAGTATGACCCTTGAACGCGACGGTACGACTCCTGGGCACGACCACGGCACGACCCCTAAGCACGGGAGTACGATACTTTTGGGTATGATGGCGCAGTCTTTGACTTGACTCTAAAGGGTCAGGTCAAAAGATACACCATCAAACCTAAGAGCCGAGTTGTCATGCAGATATCTATCTATCTATCTATCTATCTATCTATCTATCTATCTATATATAAAGTTGTCGGTTCCTCGCGAGTTAGAAGTCACCTTCGTCCAGGGTAAATATTTGTAAATGAAAAGAAAGGAGTACAGTCTCATCGAAGAACTTCTCGGTCCACAGGGGTCCATCACTTCCCTGCTCCTGTGAGGAGCGCAGCCTCGAAGCGCCAGGAACCCCCAACAAAAGGGGAGATGTCCTTGGGGGGGTTGCATAACAACAACAACAGTAATAATAATGATGATGACAATGACATACTACGAGCGTTCGACGCGAGAATGCCGGAGCAGCATTCCCGCAAGAACAACCAAATTATCGTTCCGTGATGGCCGGTTAGCAAGAAAGGGGTGGGGGTGGGGGGGGGTTGGGGTGGGTGTGTGTGTGTCTGAGTGTGGCGCGCGGGCGGGGCGTTGCGTGCCACGCGTGGGTAAAGTAACTAAACGAAATACTCGGGACCACAGATGATGACCGACTCCCCCCCCACCACCATACTCTGGGAGATGAGGCGGGCACGCCTCTACCACCACCGCCGCCCTGGCTTGTTAATGTCTCAGTTTGGTGGCGGGGTTGTTACGGATGCAGCAGGGAAAGAAGGTGGTGGTGGTCGTCTCCCCCTTTTGGGTGAGAGGGAAGGCCATAGCGTGGATGTGAGAGATTAATGTAAGAGGATGAGAGTTCAGAGAGAGGGCGCCCCAGCGGAGGAATGTGTCTATGGGTAGGCGTCCCGTCTAGCCTCGCGTAGTAGTAATTACAAGGCCTCTCTCATTCTCCCCCACTCCCCTCCGCTCACAGCTAAATCGTGAGCAATCTCTCGCTCGTTAAGGCGAAAAATACCATTCCATTAAACACTGTTGCCCATCCCGCGAAACATCTCTATGTCTCTCTAAGCACGGAGGGTTCGGCAAAAAGAAAAAGACGGAAATGGCGAAATCATCGTATCGCAAATACTTCTTTTTCTTTCTTTTCTTTTTTTTGAGATAATTCTACGTCTGTGGAGTTTGCGAGCCAAGAGGTGGTGGTGGAGAAGAACTGAGCGGGGGGAACCTCACTCCGGCCAGATCACGGAGGGGGCAACATTTCATAACTTCTAGATTTTATGGCTATAATACCCGGCCTTTAACGAGGCTGAGTTACTACCCTCCTCAGGAGCAAGCCCGCAGACCCGATGCTGGATGACACGAGGGGACGGGGGAGGGCAAGGCCTCGCCACGCTAAGCCGCCTCCGACGCCGTCAACTGTCCCGCGAGACAACGGCAAGAGTCGGTCGAGACGTGAGGCCGAAGCGGACAGTATTACTTCCCCCTTGCGGAACCCCAGGTCGAGAAACGCCAATTATTGGCGGGTGTAGAGGGTGTGCCGGGGCCAGGAGGTCATGGGTGGGGAGGAGGAGCCAACCCCGCCTACCATCTATCAGAGTCATGACGGCTACAAGGCGACTGACGTCTACACCCTGGCGGGGTGGTGGTATACGCCATCTTCCGAGGCACCTTACGTACCTCGCCCGAGCCTCCATGAACAATACCGAAAATAAGTGCGACATGAGCACCTTGATTCACCTTAAGGAAAAGCCAGAAGATACAGCACGAGAACAGCAACAGCGGCGAAACCCCTCTTCTGACCAGGCGTCAGGGACTAAGTCACTACCAGGTACGCCTGGAAGCCCTTTTAACTGGGCGAGAGGCTACCAGGTGGAGGCAACTGGTGCTCTCGCCAAATACCCGTAACATCGCGTTTCATGCCTCTCTACGTCATGAACGTCCGCGCGTGTCGATCGTCCGTGTAAAACGGCGAGAAAAACCGTACGCACGAGGCCGACGCGACACGGAAAAGATGTAGGCGAGGCTCCAATCCCGAAACCCCGCCGCATCATTAACGCCGGCAGGAGAAAGATGAAAAAAAAAGAAAAAAAAAATGAGTGGTCCAAGGGAGGCATGACTTAACGTCGAGACATCATTTGTAAAATACAAGGCATTAGGACAGTGTTCAGTCGTACGCGCTTGGGGTCAGTCCCAACAGCCGAACGGCAGACAGACCCAAGTGGCGGTTCATCACGTCAAGCTCCCACGCGACGATGAAGAGTTTGGCCACGAAAGGCCGCCAAGCACAAGAGACCACGAATGAATGGAAGGCCCTCCTAGCTCACTTCCAGGCGCTCTTCTCTGCTCCCTGTTTCGTCCATTTACTTATGGTCGCTCTGCCTGTTGACGAAGGTAGTCTTGTCCGGAATAAATTGGAAAACTCAACTTCGAGGAGCCTGTAAGCAAAATCTAATCCGCAGCAGCCGTTATGTTCGTTCTTTCCCTCACGCCGAGAACCGATCGCGGATGTTCTCGCGCTGTTGCCATTTGGTGCGGTCACTTAATTCATGACGGCGACGGTAATCAAGGACTGTCACGCGAGCGAGCGGCAGGCGGTCGGTCATATGCCGGGAGACAAGCTGTGGCGCCAACAGATGACCGGGAGATGCAGACGACACTGTCCCACCACACGACCCCTCGCGGACAGTGACTTGAGGGAGGCGGCTGTACCAACTGGCGCCTGGAAGGTAGGGATGATAAAAGAAAAAAAAAAAAAGGACGATCAACCCAATTCCAGCACGTCTCTTCTTTTTCCCTCTGCATAAAAAAACAATACCTTAAATTCCACAAACATAAAGAGCGAATAACACAAAAAAAAAAGAGAGAAAAAAAAAAGGCGATGGTTTACTGTCAACACTTGAGCGTCGGTTAAAAATAAGTCCTTTGATAATCTTAAAGAATGGAAGCGCAGGAAGCCCAGGGCAATGGGCACAATACCGCCAGATTCTAAAAATACCGGGCCCGGTGCTCCCTGGCCGGTATTGCCCCGCGGCCCCACGGGGAATCGATGTCATTAAAGCAGAGGTCGGCGGCGGTACAATGGCGGGAGGAGCACAAGGGCCTGGCGCCCGCTGGGGGTAATGGGATGGCACCGGGGCCTTCCAGCGCCGCCGGAACCCGCTCATCCAGCGGCGGCCGCCTCTCACAGCCACAAACTACGCCTGCTGGCGTCTTGAGGTGTCGTCGTCGCCCCCATAATGTGAAGGGGTGAGGGTGAGGGTGGTTTGGTGAGAAATGCACCCTCCCTACACACTATCATCTCCGTCGGCTACGCCTAATGCACTCGTAAGTGGTCGCTGCGCATTGTATCTCATCTTTAAACGTGTTTTCTCATATACAAATGATTCTCTACCACGGACGAAGCATCCCCAACCAGCTGACGCCTTTATCACTGGAGGAAATATATTTTGCACCGCTGCACATATACTCGTACGAAACACTACTAAATTAATGAAACTAAGCTTAATCACAGGGGTGTAAACTTATACATACTTGATGTATAAATCCATGATTCTCACGCAGACACACCTTTGGCGAGGCTGTATCCCTGGAAGTAAAGTCTCGTCAAAAATGAACTTCTTACTCCAAAGAAGTTCACATTTCCCTGCTACTGGAAGTGGCGTAGCACACACAGCCTTGGGCTACAGAGCCTTAAGAAAGAGACCCTGGATAACACCAGGATTCCTCAAAAACTGGTCCTGCGGTAATTATGAATAAATGAATACAACACTCTCTTCAGTGTGATGATGTTCAGAGATAAGCAAGTGTCTCTGGTTCTGGGAGACACGAACACGGGCGGTCGAGACCACAACACACGCACTTCGTCCATATAACATCATCTGTGGTCTTGTGGGAGGGATGTCGCCAGCAACGACCCCACACTCTTCACTATGACACACACACACACACACAAACACACACACACACCGAGGCTTTGGGTCACTGGGTCACATTGGCTCACGTTTTCGCTTGAGTTCAGTGGACGGGAGGAGGGAACCCCCTCACTCAGTTTTCACTCGAAAAGATAATGAGTTAATTTCTCTCAAAAAAATCAGTTTCAGGAACACAAAGGAGGATGGTAAAAACCAAACCAGATGATTAGAAACCTGAGAGTGATCTAAGATCCACGACTTGAGGGAGGTTCCTCTACATCTCCAGAGACCTTAGGACGCTACCACCATGGGCTTCGCGTCGCGTTCAGTTCCAAGTTATCGCTCACGGGAAGTCATGCTGTGTACCAGCAAACGGAATCCCTACGCAGCAAACGGGGGGACAAGTAGCCACAGTTAGTTCTTGGTAGCGTGCGACTTAAGTCCTCTGGTCCATCCAGCGTCGAACTGAACTGCGCGTGTATTGTCCCTCCCTCGCGTTGCACGGTTCACGACTTCCTTCCTTCCTTCCTGCAACCAATGCAATATTATCGTTGCATCGGTCTTTCTCTCCCCGTCGTATCCATTGTCCCACCACTGCCGTGATAGCTACCTGGGAACCATTGCCGCACTCGGGACACCAATTGCATATCAGGTTACCACGGCGCTGCGGGCGGCATACTGAGAGGTACGGTGATGTCCGACGGAGGTCGCGAGAGAGGGAGAGGGAGTGCCGTCAGGAGGAGAGGAGCGGACGCGTGACACTGAGCGACGTACTGGGGGCACCACTGCCAGTCTTGGCACATCCGAGACACCCCATCACAGGGGGATTTCGACGCGGCATGAGGGACAGTGGCTCCGAGGCTGGGACAGAGAGGCGCCTCGCCAGACAGCGGGACGGATGCAACACCCGTGAGCGCTGCTGGGCGGACAGAGGAGGGCGAAGGTGCCACCCAGTTCTACGGCAAGGGCATAGAGCTGACGGCCCCGGTCCCTCTGCGGCTAGGGCCCAGGCCGTTTCAGTCACCCGCACATTACCGCAATCAATTACGAGCCATTTAATTCGGTGGCTGTGCGTGTTGTGCGACGGGCGAGGAGGAGGAAGGAGTCGGGAGCGGCGCTAGCTTGCCGGCCAAGGGCGCTACACCGTCGTAGATGTCCCAGTTTTTGTCCTGCCTCCAGACGTTATCGGCCGTCATCTCGGATATCATATAATCTGGTCAAATTGAGATATACGTGCCGGGCTTGGTGCTTTTGGCGAGGAGGAGGGTCTCGGGCCGGGTAAAGGGTAGGGCTGGGCCGGGCTGAGCAGCGGGGCCGGCCTTCGGCTGGAGGACCCAAGCCTTGCGTGTCTCACCACGAGGCAAGGTTTTCCATTACGTAAGGAATTTGTGTGCGTGCGGCGCCAGGGCGGCCACGGTTCTGCAGTCGTCCACTTGGGCGCAGAGGGAACACCTGAGGTGCAGCCAACCCCCACCTGCCGCGAACGGTGGCGCCACTGAGACGCCTCCCGGACACACTGCACACCCACCGGCATAACATTACACCCACTCCCTTCACAACTAATCCCTCCTTCACCTCCTAAAAGAAACTCCTTCCTACGATGAGCACTGCTGGGTCCACCAGGCAAGCCACAGCTCAGGTATAGCACTGGCGAGAACACTTCACTGCAGTGCCCCCCCCCAGTCGCACCGACTCCCGCGTTCTCGGGAATAAACACCCCTCCACCTAGGTGCAGGAAGGATGTCTTTCGCCAGCTTCCTTTCAAATCTACGTTAATAAGCTTAGCGGAGGAGGACAGAAGGCTGCATCATGTCAAGAGGCTGACACATGTGGATATTAACTGACCTGTAAAAAACATCTTGGTCATGTAGAAGCCCAGAGTCATGTGGGGCTCCAAGATCCGGGAGATAGCGCCAGGTACACTTGGCACTTAGTTTCATCATGATGATCGAGTCTTGCCCAAGTGACTCTCCTTAATGCACCAGCCATAACTCTGCCTGAGCCTCATCCTCTGTATCCTCATAACGTAACGTTGATTCATCTACAAGCTCTCGCTGCAGGCGCTGTCACCGGCGGAGCAGACGTCCACGGCCTTCCGTCGCTCCTGGGTCATGAGGTCGTAAAGATATCCGCATTACCTACGACTTGGAAATGGAGGGAAGGAAGATTGGCAAATTGGTGCCCTGCCCTCCCCCCACCTAACTTAAAAACAAACGTCAGCATCATTAGGACAGCCGCGAAACAGACAGCTGCCTCGTGATTAAACCCCCAAGACCCCTGAGGGTTATTTGCACCGTATTTAACCCTCAATAGCACCGTCGCAAATTACCGCCGAGATGAGATACGTCACGCCATCTGGCCGGCCAACTCCAACTTGTGTTTGTTTACTTACAGCTGGAGGGAGGAGCAGGGAGGATGCGACAGCCTCTTACCCCCATTTATTTCCCCTAACCTCAAACATCACCCTACTATACAGGCTCCTTCTCGCGCCCAAGACTGCGCCCCAGAGCTGTTGGGGGGAGGGAACTCCAGCACCCTTCTTCGTACCCTATATCTCCCCTTAAAACCCCAGCCATCACCCCACAGTACAGACCCTTCCTCACCCCAGCGACTACGCTCCCAGAGCCCTCAACCAACGCGGAAGATTACCAAGAAGAACAAGAACTCCCCTTCACCGAAGAACATTTCATTAAGATTCCTTGTCCCTCGCGCGTGTAGAGTGAAGGTCCTGCATGTGAATTCGAGACACTTGCGATTCAGAATACGGCCGATACGTCTGATATAAATCTCTCTCAATAATTATATGCTGTTGACGTACATAATAATTATAGGTCTGGCATGCCGGAGAACACCAGGCCAAGGAATTAGAGAATCGGTGCACACAGTCCAAGAATGTGAGAAGCCGGGGTGAACCAGTGGTTCGGCCAGTAATAGGCGTGTTCTTAAGTCCCTTTGCACATGCTCTCTCTCTCTCGTACGATGCGCTATTCCTTCATGCAATTTTTGTTGCGTCCATTTTTGTACAATAGAAAAGTACTTTCCAATGCAGTCGTTTGATTGTTACAGCAATTCGTTAAGTTGTGATTGCAACCAGTATCTTTATCTCTGCACCCCGCCAATGATTTAAAAGCCTTGTGCAATCCTCACTGTTAATTCTCTTCGATGATAAGAAAAAAATTTTATCCTCTATCTAACTATTCCTTTTCTATCTGTCCTCTCTCTAACTATCCCTTCTCTATCTATCCTCTCTCTAACACTTCCCTAAGGACAGCAGACAACTCTTGCTGATATTTTGGTAATACATTCCCGAGGATAACAAAATACTCTCGCTATCCTCTATTGTATCTTCCTAAAGATAGCACGTAACCCCCCCAGTTATCCTATTCTGCACCTCCAGGATGACACCGAAATTTTGATATCTTCGTTCTGTCTCCATAGCAACAACTAAAGCCTTTCGATCTTATCTTTTGTAATTTCCTCAAAATAGCAAAATTCTCTTGCTATCCTGTATGTTGTATATACCTAACGACAGCATAAAAAAAAATCTCGCTATTCTTTTCTTCTGACCCCATAGTGATAGCCAAAACCTCTGTAATTCTTAAATTCACAAGAATACTCCAAACACATCAGACGAACGTCTTTTCTTCAAGGCACAAGCAAAGGGAAACATTTAAACCAACATTCTATAGACAATATATATTCTATTAAAGAAGCGTCTCTCTCTCTCTCTCTCTCTCTCTCTCTCTCTCTATATATATATATATATAT
>JAYMFT010267352.1:0-10677 GCA_038088735.1 Panulirus argus
TCTATAGATATATATATATATATATATATATATATATATATATATATATATATATATATATATATATATATTCTAATGAACTTGACTTGCATCTTCACTGTTCATCATTTTATAGTAGCTGATGAACAAAATTACAAACCAAGGTATTGTACCATCCATTGTAGAAGACACCAAAGTCTTGCGGGGGTGGGAGGGGGTAACTGATGATATAATGGTTTTTAAACTGTATGAAGATTCGAATACTCGTTATGGATGGAGCACAGGAACATAAAAGAACACAAAATATGAACGTTCAAGGCATTACTCCTCTCCCCAACAAAATACTCTTCTGTACTAGTATAAACTTCAGGATGGGTAAAACTGCCGAGATAGAACGTGTCAAGATACTTCAAATCCCACACTGAAAATGCTGGGGCAGTACTCGGTGAAGCGAAGACCCGGCAGACTTCATGTAATTCACAACTGTTAAATCCTTAGTAGAAGCGTTCTTTTTATGTTGAAGGCTCAAGTCACGGACAAAAGTCCACATCAAGGCCGGGCTTCAATACCTCAAAAATACCAACCAAGTGGCAAGACGGGCATGAAACACTAAAACATTACCACTGACATCGAGAAGAGCAGTTACTTCAGAAAGAGATAACCGTACACATAATCATCGCTAACATTATAACATCATAAGTAGCATAAGTATTCTTAAACACACACACACACACACACACACACACACACACACACACACACACACACGAGTCGACAAATGCTTAACGAACGATAAGCGAAAAATTCGACCACAGGACAACATGATGGACAACGTGACGGACGCGGTCGCCAGGCCATTCACAAGTCACTTTGCTCCTCAACATCATCCAAACCCCCGACCCACCCGCCCGCAGACCCCAGAGGGTGTTACGCGTTAACGGCCACTTTCCTAACAAGACGCTGCCTGTTTCCTGCCCTCCCCTGCCCTACTGCACCTGTTCCTTGGGGACGCCCACGCCAACCTAATCAATATCCACCACGGAGAACTACATTTATATGAAGCTGACCCAGACATTCTACAGCATTTTATCCCATTCTGCAGGAAGATGAGAAGAAAGACTATAATCAAATAAGCTCACGAAGAGCGGGGATGTCTTATCCTTTTTTTTTTTTCAGTTTTTAATACTTTATTACTTGATAGAGGAATCGAAATCCTAGTGCTCTCACTACGTACCCCTGTTTTGTCTTGTCACACTATTAGTTACGCACACATCACACGTCATTGTTGTCCTCTTGTCCTCCACGATTTAACTATTATTTTCAGTGTTCTTAGTGGGACGTGTTAAAACTCCTGCTAACAAAGTACCGTCCTCATCATGTACAACTTTCCTACCTTCCTCTGTCTCTGTGTTACAACTCCCGCTAACAAAGTAACGTCCTCATCACGTACAACTTTCCTACCTTCCTCTGTCTCCTTCATGGTATCAACCATACCCCCAAACGATCACCAAAACATCTCTGCATCAACAGTGACTTTAGCACCGGCCATAACCCCATTGATGTCTGGTACGCTAGGAGAACACTCCCAAACATCCAATCAATACAATATGAACGGTAACCCAACAACCTCACCTTCGTGCCTTTATAGACCAGGTAGGTGGAGGGCGATCCCCCGGCGACTGGCGGTCCACCTTCAAAATACCAACGTGTATTAAACCCAAAAAGTTTTATCAATTTCTACAGTTTTTATATATATAACGAAGCCGGAGCAACAGAACCATACAGGCCTTTCCACCGGACGAGTGTACAACGCTTTACCACGACTGATTTATACCGGCATACCAGTGCGATAGCGCTAAAGGATTACAGAGGTTACAGAGGGTCTCACATAAGGTTACAACGCGTCTCTGTCAGACCCAATTGGGCTTATATCACCTAGGTTCATACAAAGTTGATTCATTATATAAGCTTCATTACACAGTTTCATCTGATACGTTTTACCAACTAGATGAAAAAAAAACGATACAAACTTAAAAATTTCAGGTATCTTTCTGTTATGAACAATAAGGCGTTGAAACATTTCTAGCAGGGTTTGTGAGATGTACTAATTTGAATACCACTAATCTAAATACCTTCAGCATTCTTTGCAACCGCGCCGCGCGAAGAAAAATCAATATTCAACTTTACCGATCTATAGTTTAAGGAAAACGTACACGATCTTTTCATTTAAGCATCTCAAGTATTTCATCACTGTAGCGCCTAGAATAAATGAGCCATTTCACATGAAACGATAAGAGATAGGTCGTAATTACTGGTCACACCGTCGTGCAACCCGGAAAACAGTTCTTTACTAGGACCGCCATAATGCGTTCTCGCACGACCAGCATACCCGTCTCAAGCAAGTGACGCAGTAGTCTGAGAGGGCGCGGTGCAGCTGGGGCACGGGTACAGGTGGAGCTGGGGTTATGTGCAGGGAAGAAATGAACTAGAGAACAAATACTGTGACTGGGGTAGCGAGAGACGAGGGGCAGGGTAGAGAGGGGCGCTGTGTGAAGGAACAAGAGTCAAAATCTACGAGATGAGACCCACAGAAGAGAGGAAGCAAGGTCGGGAGCAGAGGACGCTAGATGAGGAAGAGGTGCAAAGGAGGCTAGGACAGTGAGGCAGGGAGGGAGGGAAGAAAGGAGAACAAGAAGGTATAACAGTGTGGGAGTGAATCAGGCAAGACAGGAGACCCTAACAAATTAGGGAAGGAGTTAAAACTGGA
Source organism: Panulirus argus (assembly GCA_038088735.1). NCBI lineage: Eukaryota > Metazoa > Arthropoda > Malacostraca > Decapoda > Palinuridae > Panulirus > Panulirus argus. Next base: position 2,747 of record JAYMFT010267352.1, read on the forward strand.
AGCCATGACAGTGAGGGAGGGTTGGCTATGTGAGAAGGAGGAGTGGAGAGGGCACGGCATGTGAGGGAGAAAGGTTTGGGGAGTGAGGTAAGGGCGGTGGGTGGAGGTACACGTGCTCGTGTCAGGTATATATTTACCTGTGCTTCCCCTGGCCACCAGGCGCCACCACCGACCCACCCACACCATCAGGCCGCGTTGAAGCTTCACACACACACACACACACACACACACACACACGGGCCATCCATATACGTCTACCGACTAACTAGAGGAGGCTCATTAACCACTGGACGAAGGACCTTCGCCCAGCACCTGCCAGGATTTAGCATATTAGTAGCCTAGCCCGGATCCTGGAGGTATTGGGAAGGATTATGACCCAGTCTTCAGCCAGTACCCTCAACAGGCGGTTGCCACCCAGTGTGGGTGTCGTTAACAAGTACACAGCGAACAAAGACAAAATATTCATTTGGTACATCAAACAAGTAGGCTTCTAGTCACAAAAATTCTTAACATCAAGAGAGGAAATTATCATCAACATTTACGTGATACAGTCACCCAGGTGATGGTGTGTGTAGTAACAGCAACAGGGGTGGAAGGGTACTGCTGGCCGGCACAATACCTCTGTGTTTACGCTGGCAAGAGAACAAAGAAGTAGGCAGGCAAGGGCGGGTGGCCACCGCTGGGCCACCACAAAGGTAACGCACCTCCCGTGTATACCACATCTCTACATTAGCAGCAGCACCCCCCCCCCCCTCCCTCCCCACCGCAATCCTAGAAATGAAACCATCAACTTCGTCCAAGCGAAAGCACTCTCTCCTACATCATCCGTCCGGAGACATAAGCAGCTTCCGACAGTCCACAACTGTTTTCCTGCCATTGAAAATAAAACCATCTCAAGTTTTTGTTTTACTAGAACAATAAATGAAAAAAAAAATCGTGTGCACTTAAATCATGTTATCTCTGTTAATATGGAACATCCCGAAAGGACGAAAATGACGCCACAAGCACTGGCCTAACAGTTAAGCTGCCTTCTCTGTACTTTCAGGGACTGAGTAGCCCGGCGACAGGAGTCCTAAGCCAGACCCTTCAATGTAGACCCTGGAGGACTGCACAGGAGAGGTGTGTGTGTGTGTGTGTGTGTGTGTGTGTCAATCCTGACCTGACCGCTACTTGGCCATACACGTTAGGTGATCTGGCTAGGGGAAACTGTTCCTCCCCCCCACATCATTCCCAACCTTTCCACTGTCTTCTACCCCTAGCATGGTGGAGATGTTATCCCGTACTGGTGACCCGTAAAGACAGGTATCCACTTTGGGAGTCACGCGTTACACGGTGCGCGTTTTGCCTGGTTTGCCTCCCGCGTCAGGGCCCCCACATGCACGAGGCTTTCAGCCAGGGAGGGCGCCACAACCCTCCTCCCTTCTTAAATACTGTATTAAACTAGGGTAGTGAAGGTTGCCGCCTCCCACCCCCGGCTGGGGCGCCCTACGCCACCAGCCCTGCCTGGCAGCCTTGCCACTATAAATAAGCACGAGTCCTTCGAGTACCCCCTTCCCCTCCCCCCACTCCCGCCCCACCTAACAGCTCCAGGGCCAGCCAGCCTCCCCACCAGGAATTACCCTCCCACTCCCCCACCACCAGCTCCCGTGAGGCCCAGAGGCAACCTCCCCTCCAGGTACGCACCACACACAGCATCAGCCCTCTAAGGGGCGGCATCGGCACCAACAACAGACTCCTCTACTACGCCATGACGCTTATAGCCACTAAGCGCACCTTCCTCCCTAATAAGTGCCTCTGAATCTCTATAAACTTAAAACATCTCTTATGTGTGGTCGTATTACGTCAAGCCTAATTGTGCCCTACCCCGCTGGGAACGCAAAAACTGTACCGCACAGCATCAGCTGGAAAACAAACTGATACGAATCACATCTAGTGAGCTGTTCAAACACGGGCGTGTTTGTTTACTTCTATCTGCTGGAGGAAAAAAGAGAGGATCGACTTGCGGGGCAAAACTCATCCCGGTGCATGACACTACTCGTGCACCTAACCCACAGTTGACTTTTAAGGTTATCTTAAGCTACGAGTGGACCCACGTATGTATCCTCGTCCTATCAATAACCCACTGTCTCTACCATTGTCTGCCCCCCACCCCCTTTTCTCGTACAAGCATCTCCGTCTACTACCCACATCCCCTCCCTAACTGCAGCAGGAGGCTACCACCCCCTTTTCATATCTCTCTCTCTCTCTATCTCAATTGGCAGTAATTCTCTTAATGCCACGCGCCCTCAAACAAGACGGTTCCCTAAACAAACTCCTTTCCTTCCTAATCCAGTTCAGCCTGCCATCTGACGCCTTCCTTACCTTACGGCACAGATAACCCTGCCCACGGTAGCGCCACTGTAGGAGGAGGGAGGAAAAACAGATACACGACCCATCCTGGGAAATACCAGTGACCGCACCACTCAGAATAACTTGTTGCACCTGCGGAGTTGAAGGCTTCCTCCGCCCGCTCACGGGCGCGTCTTCACCCGAAATCAACGACCCACTCCCCACACCCACACAAAACCAGGAATTCTTTCGGAAAGTCTTCGGCATCACGAAAACGCTCGAAACTCTGGGGGTCATTGTCAAGAAATATCACTTGTCAAAGACTTCTTCCAAGTATAAAGGAATTACCTGGTAGACGCTAATAATTCAAGTGGCTGAGAACATCTTAATTTCCTAAAGTCAGGGGTGAATTCACCCCCAACCCCCCCCCCCCACTTTACCAGTGCATCACATCTTGTTTGATGAGTATCGACATTAGGATTAAGTTTATCGGTGGGTTCTCTCTCTCTCTCTCTCTCTCTCTCTCTCTCTCTCTCTCTCTGCGCGTCAGCTATACGTTTCCAAACACGCAGTCTGCAGTTCAGTAACTGCCTGAAGTGTTGCCAGTGATGGTGTCGCAAGTGGCGACAGGCGCTTTGTCTTAACCACAGTAGTGGTAACACTTGCTGCAGTCTAATGAAAGCGCTTGGGTACAGGAGAGGGATCGCACAGGGGGGGAAAACAAAAGACAGTTATATTGAGTGTGCGGATGTATGGTCTGGGTTTTTACTTCGGTGAGTCGGGCAGTTTGCTGGATACGTATTTTAACTGCAATATTTATATACTACCAGCAGACTGGCCCTTTGTTTGTTTGAGTGTGTGTGTGTGTGTGTGTGTGTGTTAATGTTGTGGTCTAAACTAAGTGGCGTGCTGCCACCTGGGACTGGGGATGTTTAGTGCAGCCTGGTCCAGGGAGGGAGGGAGGGGATCTTGCCTAGTTCATGCTAGACAGGCTGTACCATCCTATGTAATATCAACCCAATGGGGTCTGACCAAGACCCTCTGTGACCCCTATAAAACCTTTTGCGCTACCGCCTACAGGGTGCACAATAAACTAGCCGGGGTTCCCGGCACAAATCAAATCTAAACTAAGCACTGTTCGCCGTGCATATCGCCGGGTAACTGGAGAGTTTATGTATGTAATTTGTTCCCGTTATCGTCTACTTTCTACCATTTTCCTTTTTTTTTTATTGCTTCCCCTAAAAATACACCAACTGCCTTTACTTTAATCAGTTTAAGTTGTTGTTTTTTCGGCATTTTTCTCTGTAGCTGCGGTCTGTCATTTTCATACGACATCAATTGTTGAACCTTATTCAGTACCTTCTATGGCCTGAGCATGCATGATCTAGAGAGGAGAGGTGTGTGTGGGAACTGGGGAATAGGTCGCTATGAGAAGGGTCACAGCCTTTACCAGAGGTAATATTTCGCCTCCCCCGGTGGATGCCAGAACCTGTACGGGCTGTTCGTGGATGCTTTACCTTGTGAAGTAGTTCTACTGATATGTTCTGTGTACCGAGCCTCGTAATGTACGTAAGAGTGTGGTCCAACATCTAACAGCTCTACCCGTAGATAATCCTGCTGCCTTCTATGACTATGACGCGTTTCACTGTACTAAATGGGTGTGCTGCTCGGGGAGTGACATACAAGCGTCTCCGAGTTACTGCCCAGCCTGTCTCTCACATATATCTCAACCACCGTCTCTCTCTCTCTCTCTCTCTCTCTCTCACCTACCAATCCCAGTCTACGCCTCACCCATAACAGCCCGTCCCTGCTTCACCCATCACCGCCTGTCCTTGCCTCACCCATCACCCACCATCCCTGCCTCACCCGCCACCCAGCAGGCCACGGGAGAGCGCCTGCAGCAGCAGCGGTGGTGGTGGTGGTGGTAAGGTCACCGTAGCAACGGGCTGGCGCCTCAAGGGGAGGCTCCTTCCTCCACACATGAACATACCGAGGGTGGAGGAGCTGATCAAAAGGCCACGCGACACACAAACATCAAACACTTTGCCCACCGACGCTCACTCTTTCCTTAACCAACTCTCTCACATCTCCTCTGCTTCCCGTATACTGCTCTCTTGTCCTTTTCCTCTCTTTTATTTTTTGTCCTGTCCTCTTCCCCTCTTTATCTGCCCTGTCCTCTTTTTTTCCTTATTTGTCCTGTCCTCTCCCCCTCTCATTCTGTCCTGTCCACTTCCTCCCTCATTCTGTCCCGTCCTCTTCCCCTGTCACACACCGTCCCAATCATATCTTGTTTGTCCTATCCTGGCTCCTGTTCTACTATATTATACTCTTCATCTATATCACAAAAGTCTCAATTATTGACTCCTCCCGCGTGCCTGTTACTCTCTCTATCTCTCTCTATCTCTCTCTCTCTCTCTCTGATGCCCTGTGCAGGCTTCTTCTGCTCTCCTCCGGTACCTCTGTCTCCAGGTCCTCCATGCCACCTTGCAATGACCGTGGCAGCGAGCGGGCTCCGGTGCCCACCGCCCGGCAGGTCGATGACACCCCAGCCGGGCGACCCACTACCGCCCACCCCCGCTCGCTCCCTAACCAATAATACTTCAGCCAGTCTGAAGCTCACCACCTTATTGCATATCTATCTTTGCAGTACCCTCACAGGCCTGTCCTCTCAACCCAAAAGGCATCGGTACACGATCGCGGGTCCCTGGCGAGGGGTTCTGATCCACCAGGCTCTTCGGTGCTGCAACTCTCCGTCGCGTCGTACAAACTGGACACTACGGTACTTCAAACGAATGAGCCCCTGACATTTATGCCCATTCACTCCAATATTTCCTTACACATTCTCTGGTCTGTACTACATCTAGTCAACACTTTCGTCCCGTTCTGCCTTTCCAGCAAGGTACTGCCTTCGTACACAGGGCAAATAAATATGTATATGTATGAGCTAATTCTCACACTTTATCACCCTAATGAGTTCAGTCCCAGGAGCTGTGACCCTGTCCTGGTAGCTAACACGTTTTTTTCTTTTTTTTTTACGATCGATGAGGGGCCGAGAACCCATGACCGTTTCCTAGCTCGGCAATTCATCTGGTTATGTGGCAAAGTTCCCACAAAAGTATTCCTGACAAAAGCGACCAAGTGTTTTGCATGTACCGTTGCCACAGTTCTGGCTCTCCTCGTTTTAAAGGATGTCGATATCTATAATGTTGTTCCCTTGCTTTGTTTTAAAAGATGTCAGTATCCATGGTGATGTCAGTGTTCTTGCCTTCCATGTTTTGAAATATGTCATGAGTGTTTTCACTGTTTTTCCTTTTCTTGTTCTGAGAGATGTCAATATCTATGACGCTGTCCCTGTTCTTGCTGTGTTTTCCAAGATGTCATTATCTATAAAGTTGTTTATGTCATGGCTTTCTCTGTTTGAAAAGATGTCAATACCCACAGTGTTGTCACAGTTCTTTGTTTTAAAAGATGTCGACATCTGGTGATCACCATTCATGCGTTCCTCGTCGAAAGATGATGTCAATTCCCGACGTACCATGACAAAGTTTGTATAATCAAGAGTCCCTGTGGTGGGTTCCCCACACCCTTGACACGCCTCCGTCTCTGAGGCAACTCTCTTCCGTCCTGTACTCCACAGTGAGATTTCCTGGATCTTACCACTGTTAAAAAAAAAAAAAGAAAGTTAAGATCATATTCCGCTTAACACTTTTACGAAGCTCAACTTGACTGTCTACTGGTTTCCTGTGTCCTTAGTCGAAATTACGATCAAACTAGCTGTGAACGCAGAAGCAAAATATTAGTTCCTACAAGAAAGTGAATGAAAACGTAAAGTACCATTCTCCAGTACAGTTTAATAAAAAAACAATGCACCTTGTAAGCACTGGGACACGCTCGTTACAAGTAAGGACGGCATCCACTCCCATTTCAAATGACCGATATATGGTATGCCATTGAGCTTCACATTATATTTGCAGATGATGCAAAAAAAAAAATAATACGTAAGAATATCTCATCAACGTAAGATACGCGAGGCACTAAAACGGACATACTTTTACATCACGCTTCGCGGCGTATAACGCTTAAGACCACATCCTCTTTAAATGTTTCGACGACTCCGTTACGAGCAAGTGAAGACCTAACTAAACAGGTAGCCGTCCCCTGTTTAAGAAAATCAAGTGAAGACCTAACTAAACAGGTAGCCGTCCCCTGTTTAAGAAAATAAAAAAAAAGGGGGGGGGGGGCGGGGGGGCATGCTGGATTCTACGAACCAAGACAAAAGGTAAAAGCAAAGATAACTCTCCTCAAATCACGAACGTTCTCCCAAACAGAACAATAATGCTGTGTGGTATAACCACCACCTTTTCCTACGGGCAAGCGGAACAGCAAGCGTTGGAAGGCCAGCGCACAGACCTTTCCACTACCCGCTACGACGCAGTTAAATAACCTAAAACTGCTGGGGACTTGACTGCAAACCACGCAACTCACACAGGAGAGGTGAACAACCATCATCTATCCCTAGACCATACGGGATGTTATGGTACCCAGTCGACATTCCTCGGGAGTTCCCCCTCCTGGCAAAGACAGGCATTTGTAGATTGCATCATGTGTTACCAACGATATCCGAGGGCGCAATAAGCACGGCAGGAGAAAGGTGTTAACATCCTGGACCACTAGGAACACAATGGCACGCTTAAGGAGAATTTTAAGAAAGGTCCGGAAAACTGCCAACAAAGAGTGCCGGGCCAACCACGACTAGTAGCGGCTAGGCTTACTTAAGCCCGCGGGACCCCGCGTCCTCCAACAGCCTTACTGAACAAAGGAACATCAACCCGGGAGCTTGGTCCCAAGGCCTGTGATATGCCAGGTTTACTTAACCTCCGAAACGGTCGTGGCGTTTACTGAAGATATGATACTGAAATTAAATCTTGCTATTTGCCCTGACTAGCCTCTCGTAACGGTAAGTAATACGAGGATAACTCTTTAGCCACTTTCGAAATGAGGAGACTGTAAACGACAGCTAATAAACAGTGCCAAGGCCGGCTTTAACATTTGTATACCCTGGAATATACATTACACGTATTACAAATAAAATGAAAAAAAAATAACTTCATATCAAGTTCTCAAATGCGTCGCAATGGCGGCGACAAAAGTTGATTCCTACGTTTCTTTCTCAAACTCTTCCTTGCATCCAAGATGGCCATGATTGAAGTATTGAAGTATGTGTTCGTCTGCGCCATCTCGGCTAAGTAAACAGACAGGCAGGCAGAGAAATAGAAAGACGTTACCGGAATCCACCAGCCTGACCAATTTATAATTACACCGCGAGCGATGTCACCTTAGGCGAGGCCATCACTGGAAATATAGTCTCGTCAAAGAACTTCTCACTTCAAAGGAGTTTCCGTCTCTCTGCTGCTAGAAGTAGCACACCAGGGGCACACGAACCTTTAGAAAGGTCCTGAATAACACAAGAACTGACTTTTTTTTCTAGAGAATGGTTCCGGAGAAATAACCCAGAATAATAATAATTATATATATATATATATATATATATATATATATATATATATATATATATATATATATATATAGATAGATAGATATAT
>JAYMFT010267363.1:0-10677 GCA_038088735.1 Panulirus argus
TACCTTCTCATGTCTTTCCCAATAACTATGACCTGGCTCATTTCAAGAGACATGTTTTTTCACTTTCTCAAAAATCTATAAATACTTTCCCTCTCTGTTTTTCCCCCTTTCTCAATTCTCTCTATATTTCAATTAGGGCCCGGCCGTGATGTGGAGGAGAGGGAGGTTGGGGGAATGGCGAAGACAACAGACCGATTGAAAATTTCCCGGAAATTCTTGACTGTTACTTGAACTTTTCAGGGGGGAAGTTCTTGGTAGTTTATTTATATAATTTTCCTTTTTTTTTTTCCTTACTACGTGTGTGTCTCTTTCAGGATTGGCTGGTCTGGGGGTGTTGGGTGATGAAGGGCATTAAGTTGACGGGGTACGTGGCGAAGGGGAGGTCGAAGTGGCAGAGTAGGAGACATGGGGAAGGATATATTTATGGAGGGGTACGTGGTGAAAGGTACATATTGATGGGTACGTGATGAAGGGTACATATCGAGGGGTATGTGGTGAAGGGTACATATTGAGGGGTACGTAGTGAAGGTTACATATTGAGAGGTACTTGGTGAAGGGTACATATTGAGGTGTACGTGATGAGGGGTACATATCGAAGAGTAAGTGATGAAAGGATACATCCCGAAGGGTACTTCGTGTGGGGTACGTGATCAGGTGTACGTGAAGGGTACGTGGTGAGGGGGTAAATCATTTGAGGCGGTTGGTGAAGGGAGGTAGTGCAGGGTGTGGGTTGGTGGTTACCTGGCCCTCGGGCAGACCTACACACCAGTGGTCCAACCCAAGCAAGGCTTCCTTTCCCTTTGTTTACTATTTGCTCAACAAACTTTAACGTCTGTTTATAAGGACTGCTTCTTCCTCCTCCGTCGATGTTTGCTATAGCCACTTGAAAGAAACACAGATTGGTGTATGAATTGTCTCACTAATATCATTTTTTGATATTGACTATATGATAATCTGTATACTACCTGGAGTCACAGACTCTAGCGTTGTTCAACAGACTATAAGAATTTGCATACATTACTATTTCACATTTACTTATTTCTTTACGTTCTTAAACGTAATCCATTTCCCACACTGGTTCAACCACACTAACGTGTTCTATTGCTTTAAGTTTCTCTTCGTTATATGTGAGAAGGCGATAAGGGTCAGCTGCGGGAACTGTATAACAATAAAACGTTCTTATAATTCCCCTGGCTCGATTTTTTTCTGGATGTACTGACGCAGCAGCAACGGAAATCAAATTGTAAATATTATTATTGATAAATATCAGTGAAAAACAATTTAAATGAAGGAGGAATAAGATTTAAATCCGCAAATTTCCTGACCTTAACACTGACAGATGATGACCTCCCCATCCTTGCTGACGCTGTCAGCAACAGTCCGTGGAAACAAACGAAAAATGGACAGGGTTTTTACACATATCAGAGAAGATGTCGGTTATTCCCACTACCACCATCTTGGCTACAGTACCCTGGACAAACATGTCACAAAACTGACTATAGCAAAACTATGAAACATAAAAATGACTTCAATATTCTCGCCTTGCCCAACCCAAGTGTATAACCTCTCTCGTCCATAACATTCCTGGTGTCAAGGCTGGGAGAAGAGAGAGAGTGTGTGTGTGTGTGTGTGTGGGTGTGGGTGTGAAGGTGTGAGGAACAACTAGAGAGAGAGAAAGACGCTTCAAGAGATTCAAAGAGTGCGTTATATCACACTCCTGGCACTTGTCACGGCCAGTGGGGGTAACAAAGTGTGGATAAGTGTTTGCGTCTGTGTGTGTGTGTGTGTGTGTGTGTGTGTGTGTGTGTGTGTGATTACTATTTGTGTGTTACGGGGAAGATTTATATTCGTGTTGCCCCGTCTCTTAATCTTATATAAATCCACCATGACTCTAATCCTAAGTGTATACACACACACACACACACACACACACACACACACACACACACACACCAGCCTAAGCCAGATACATGCCCATCTATCGACAAGCCCCCACGGTAAGATGAACAGCTGAGATTGGCTGTGGGACGACTGACGCGCCCAAGGAGTCGAACCCACGCAGGCTGTGATGGTTCGTGTGTGTGTGTGTGTTTGAGACCGTGGTCAAGAGCGTGGTAAGCCATGGTGGCACGAGAGCCCCCGGCAGACACGACCCACTTGGAGCCTCCCACAGACTCTCTCCCCCAACTAGGCTCTCAACAGCGACCATACATTGTTTACGTTCGCGTGAGGTTCGCCCGATAAGACACCCACAATTTCTCGGCGGACGCTGGCAATTTTGGACGCCAGGGCACCACCGTCGCTCATCACCAATAAATTATGCGAGATGTAAACGCTGCAGGAGACACTCGGAGTGTGGACGGTGACCGGGGACAAGCCACGGACTACGGGACTGAAGAAGACGAAGTAGCAAAAGGAGACTGTGACGCCAGGAAATTAAAGCTAATGTCAAACTCCCAGCAACAGAAAGACACCACGACTCGTTACAAGACAAAACATAGACGTCAGGACGTAGAGAAAATCGTTGTACCTGATCCTAAATATTATCAGGAGCTCTCCAGACGAACCTATACAAGGACTAAGATATCCTTCAAGACAAACACGAATAACCCACATCAAGAACTCACCTACCCAATAAAAGGAGACGTGCATCAATTTACCATTTCTAAGAAGCAAGGGGACAGAGACCCACTGTCATATGACGTCGCGCGACCAGACCTACTACTTACACGCAGTCCAGGAAGATGCGGCGCCAGGACCGGCCCACACCTTGGTGACATCACCGCACATCCTTACCGATGTTTCCTGAGTCACCAAGTAGATCCACCCCCGTCACAGCGATGACAAACGTGTGCGTCACCAAGCCCAGCGAAGGAGACAATAAATCCTCAGCGAGAATTTATGTAGCTTGGGTCTGTGGGCACAGAGACCAAGAGACCGGCCAGTGCTGGAAGCTTCGACGGGGTTCACACAGACAACACCTCTCGTTAAATGAGCATCAGTTATGCTCTTTCTCAGAGTAGGTACTCTGTCTACATCAGGTTACCCTCGCCAATGCCCGCGAAAAAGCGGACAAAGCCACGGGAGCGTAGGTTAACCCTCCTTCCTTTGTCTTTACACAGATACCCCAGCTCGCACACACGTCCCATCCCGCGGCACCACACGCACACAGTTGTCAGGTAGCTGGTATAATGAGACAGCCGGTGTGGCAAGTAATATTAATTAGCAAGAATCAACAGAGACACAGAGGAGGGAGGCTAGGGCTCTCCGTGTGCATTTCTTACCTTCATCAGTCAAAGGAGCGGTGTTGTCAGGCATGGAGGGTGCGGGGGGCGCCCTCCCTCCGGAGCGCCCTCCTCCCTCCCTGACGCACAGGATCAGGCCAGTTAGCACTGCTGCCGTGCATCAGCAGAAAGAACGACACACACACACACACACACACACACACATCCACGCTTCGCACTTCCTGCTGCTGTGAGCGACGAGGAGACGACGACAGTCTCCCTCTTGTGCTCCTTGTTAATAACCATCAGCACAATCCTCCCTCTCACACAGGCGTCCCCCCCCCCCACACCCTGACATACAAATGGACCGGCCAGAAGCTCGCATCACACACACACACACACACACACATCGGATGAATCTCATTTACCGTAATTAAGCATGTTTGTTGTCGGCGTCGCTGCATCCTGCAGGGCGAGGTGACGTTAAGGAGTTTGTCCCGGGCGTTCGTGTCCTGCGCGACCAGAAAGGATAATTAGTTACCAGTGGGTTTATAAAGATGAGGAGCGGGCAGGGTGTCGACCATTACTGAGTTGGGGATTTGGAGAATTAAGGGAACAAAGTGGCCAAGACCCCTCGTGATGCATGAAGAGTACTGGATTAAAAGAGGACTTGGGTGTGACAGTGCCCGGGAGGCGAGGGGACACAGATGGCTACAAGAACAAAGAGGTGGACAGACGTGAGAGACGAGGGAACATGAGAGGTCACAGGTGACCGATCGTGGAAGACGAGGAGGTGAACAGGTGATGACCTGATCTCGGAAAAGACGGGATTCGAGAAGAGAGATGCGTTGAGAGTGACCAGATTTTAAAAACGAGGAGACATAAAAGAACTGAATTAGACTGGAGGGCAGGAGACATGGAGAGTGAAGTAGCCAGTGGGTTAGTGAGCCTACGAGAGGCCTTGGGGACAAGGGAAAGAGAAAAAGAGCAATGGATATCGTAGAAGACTAGGGATTCCATACGACATATACTGGAGAGGACCTGGTACGCGGTATGCCCTGTGAAACGAGGGGAGGCGACTTGGGAGGCATGGAGACATAGAATGTAAGAAGACCCGAATCTAACAAAGCCTCGGTGTTGACAAAGAGACGGGCGTTGAGAGGAACGTGGAGAGAGCAAGACCTGGAGGCCACGGGGGTAAAGGAGATAAGGTGATGATGGAGATGACGGGGAACGGAGGGCGCGGAGAGACGAGAGGTGATGACTTCTGAGAAGACAGGGCCGGAATGGGGGGGGAGGCCTTGGGAACGATGGGACAGGACAGGGATGAGAACGTATGGGTAAGAAAACTTTGAGACAAAGGTACTTTGGAGATGACGGAATGTGGAAGTGACACGCCCTAAGAGAGGAGATGGGACATCAGGCAACCTGAAGAAGGGATAGGATCTACGAGAGTATGGGACATGAGAGGTGAACGTACTCCAGTAATAGATGAGTTTTTTTTTAGGGTGACAAGGAGAGGTCACAGAAGACGAGACGATCTGAGTGAAAAACAGGGCCTGGGATGCCAGAGCAGGGTAGACGGGACGTGAGACGACCTTGGTGATGAGAGAGCCAAGGAGACGAGGACTTTGGGAGTGAGGAGGGGGAGCCGGGCGTAGGACCCTTTGGGGTGACGGTGGTGTGTCCAAGAGACCAGAGGACTGACGACGTGACAGAGAACCTTAGAGGGTGACAAGGCCAGGTAACGTAACAACTTGAGGAGGGGAAAACTCTGACTTAAAACAACAAGACACACCCAAGGGACACTGAGGGCTACCCATCTAGACCTGAAGGTGGGCACATCGCCGCCTCTCAACCTACCGCATTTACTGTTAGCCTGAGGACTCATCCTAGGGGTAATTCGAGTCTAATTTTTTCCTACCGAGTTCTGGATGTGTGACAGATGGCTGGCTGTGTGTCCCTCCCATCACGGCGGCTGCAACACAGAGAACACAACGGGGATGGGACGGAGGGGGGGGGGTGCCTGACTTGTTTGTGTAATGGGATATCCAGCAATGTGAGGATGATGTATTGGTGAGCTCAGCAGTAATGGCTATGTTGAGACGTAACACCATCACCACCACCCAGCCTCCCTCCCATCCTAGGTCTGGCTTAGCAGAGATCCGCCGCTGTTGAGCTGTAGGATTCCTCCTGTGCCTCCTTTAAAGGATGGAATGGGTGTCCTACCGCTCATCCATCCTTCGTCAGAACTTTACCATCGTCAGCCTCCTTTTGATCGGACGGATCGACTCCTACCATAGGGCGCGGCACTCGACGGACGAGAAGGAGCAAATTACGAATTTTTCTCCCAAAGACTTTCATACACTTTTTCTCTCCCCCGCATCTCTTGGCGTACAGTGACCAGGAAGCGAGCGAGAAGGAGGCGGCCCTCCCAGCCCTCATTAGCTGCCACATCGTCTGCCGAGATTACGATAATCAGGCACAAGCAAAGCGTTTCCTTGACGACCGGAGAGAGGGGGGAGGGGGTGTGTGTGAGGGGTTGGGGGGGGGAGAGGGTTGGGGGGGAGTTGGGGAGGGGGGGGGGGGGGGTAGTGGAGGGGTATTCGACCTTCAGCCAGCAACAGTTGGGCCTTGTCCCAAGCCCAGGGTGGGACGCATCTTCCATCACACACACACACACACACACACACACCCCATCTCTCCCCTCCCTCCCCGCAGGAGAGACTCTCTCTCTCTCTCTCTCTCTCTCTTTCTCTCTACACTGCAAAGGACGGTGGTAGGGGGAGGGAGGGAGGGAGGGGGAACGGAAATGGGAGGGGAAGTACCGCAATAGCGAAACGATTCTGGACTTATTTACGAGACTCGACTCTGTAAGTGTTCTTTTATCGTTCCTGCCTGGGATTGACTTCCACCTCTCGGTAGGTTGGCCTCTCGAGGAATCTTGAACCCTTCGTGCGTCTTGACTTCCACTTCTGAGTTCATTCTCACACCTTCCGCGTCTTAACTTCCACGTTCCTCCTTAAGCACTTTGAATTCCAAAGTTTATCCTCACGCTTTATATATAATGTATTTTGACTTCCACTTCTAAGTTCACCTTCATTCCTGCAGACTCTTGAATTCCACTTCTCCAACGCACAACTTCACTCCTTAGGCGTCTTGACTTCCACTTCCTAAATGATCACATTAATCCTTTCATGTGCTTTGACTTCCTCCTCCACCTTCCAAGACATCGTGACTTCCACCTTTCAGAGGTGTCACGAACTTCATCTCCGACACGTCCAACATCCCCAGGGTATTTTGACTTCTACATAAAACTCATTCACTTTTACCTAGTGTCGTTATAGTTTCCCCTCTAAATCACGTTCACCTTGACTTCCACCCTCCACCTTCACATCCCGTTGACCTCATACACATTGACTTCATCCCCTGCTAACAACAGAACCACGAGATATCAGGTCTTCGGAATGTCCCATCCATCACGTTCACCTGTGTCACGTTCCTACTTCGTATCTATTGTTCCCGACGTTCCTTACGTTCCGTTATCTTACGATTCGTTCCTTGCGTTCACCTCCCATTAATGACTCACGGTTCGTTTACGTTCACTCTTCGTTAATCGTATTAGTGAATACATTTCTTTTTTTTTCGTCTGATCTGAATTTTCTTACCTCCATCGATCGATCACTCAACCTCACCTCTTCAACCTCTCTCTCTCTCTCTCTCTCTCTCCCTCAGTCTCACCTTCCAACATCTGTAAGTCGGGTGTTGTCGGTCGGGAGTTGTGGTGGTGGTGGTGGTGGTGGTAGGAGCGTCCGTGGTGCAAGCGAAAGGTCGACCGACCTGAACCAACCAACCACCTCTACATAGGACTCCTAATTGACCTCAACTCCTTCGGCAGGAGCTGGAGGAGGAGGAGGACGACGACGACGAGCCGCTGCCGCTGCGTGCGTACTCTCTGTCCACCTGAGGCCTCCCCCATGGCTGACGTGACCGAGGGTATTATCATAAACTACGATATAAGATTCTCTCTAATTTCTCTACTCTCTCTCTCTCTCTCTCAAGCAAACAAAGGAGCTTCATTAGCGCTCTATGCGTGTGTGTGTGTGTGTGTGTGTATGGCACGGGAGAGACAACGGCAAGTCCTGACGGAGGTCTTGACAACGCCAGCCTGTTGGAATGACGCCCAAGGCATCCATGAAGAAGCAGCGCAGACCCCCGGTAATAGGAGTTGGTGGCTCCATAACGTATCTCTCTCCCCTCCTCCCCCTTCGGTGCACGCCATCAACACACACACACACACACGACCCCATAGTCCAACGAACATAAAAAAAATAATATGTCCCTAGGGGGGTATAGTTAGTTACGAGTCCCGGGCCGTCCCGTGAGTCTGTGTGCGTCTAATTGGGCTGTTTTTAAGAGTCCAGGGAGGCACGAGCAATGCCGTCAAGCGTCGAGACGGCGTCGACACCCACCCACCCACCAACGAAGCCACACACGCAGTCAGTCACTCCCTGGACACCCGTAGGGTCAGTGCCTCCTCCTCCTCCTCTTCCTCCTCCTCCTCCTCTGCCCTCACCACCATCACTGGTGAGGGGAAACCCCCAGGAGGATTCTTCCACCCACTCCTCTCTCCCTCCCTCCCTCCCTCCCTCCCTCCTCCTGCCGCAGAGACCACTGTGGATCCCAGCCGAAGGAATCCCAGCCCACCAGGCGGGGTCAAGTACCTCCGTCTTCACCACCATTGCAAAGGAACGTCCCAAAGGATTCCCCTCCCCCTCCCTCCCTCTCTCCTCAGCCCCACGCTGGTGTAGGAAACTTCCCATAGGATTCCCTTCAGCGCCACGCTGGTGTAAGAACCCCCCCCCAAAGGATTCCCCTCAGCCCCACGGTTGTGTAGGAACCCTCCCACAGGATTTCCAATAGCGACATGCTTGTGTAGGAAACCCTCCCAAAGGATTCCCCTCAGCCCCACGCTGGTGTAGGAACCCTCCCACAGGATTCCCTCAGCTCCACGCTTGTGAAGGAGGCCCCAAGGGGATTCCCCCCTCCCCAGCCGAGAAGAAAACCCCTTCCTCCCTTCCCAAAGTCCGTGTCAGTGTGCCATAAAGCAAGGCGCACACACGCCCTCACCCCAGACACGAACCCGATCTTGCACGACTCGCACCTCAAACATTACTTCCTGGAAATACTAACTTCCCCCCATCAGACATACTTCTGCATGACCATACACGGGTCTCTGTGCTCTGTGTAATTACCCAATTACACATCCGTACAAGTGAGGGGGAGAGAGAGTTCTACACTCGTTGGGCCCAGCGTGTGTGTGTGTGTGTTTTGCCAGTTAATGATCTCCTCATTACATAGGGTTCATCCCTGCCATAGTCTGTGATTCAAGCCTGACTATAATACACAACAAGAATTCTAGCAATTCGTCTGTAATTAACATGAGAAATCAAATATGTGCCGGTTTCTTCCTCCTGCTGCTTCCCATAGTTTGAGTCTGGAGACCGGCCATACGAGGATTTGACCATTAAGATGCCTCCTTTCCTCGGAGAGCGAGACCCGTGGAATTCTCTCCCTTCTTTCCATCTTTCCCTCTTCCTATAACATGTCTTTCTTTAAGAGTCAGCTGGACGTCCCTCCGTGGTGTAGCGGTTAGCGTTCCTTACAGTGACGCATTCACGGGCCGCCAGGGGTCGGACTCTCCGGCCCGGCACGCAAATGAGACAGAACCACACCACCTGATGTTTACAGAAACAACGCGTCGAGTGAACGATGGAAAAAAGATAATAGGAATAAAAAAAAAGCTGTTTACCCATGGAGAGGAATGTACAATGATTCGAGATTCACAATTCATGAACCACTAATAACAAAACGAAATGTAACGAACCCACACCACAAACATTATGAGCTGAGGATCTGTATTTAACAACATTGTTCTCAAGGCTTTCATAACAGAATATGATTTACAGATCAGCTGCTTGTAAACACAAGCACAAGACCATGATTATGATGTAAATTAGGGACGGGGGGGGGGGACATTTGCATCTTCACATCTTGTGAGGCAAATAGTGGGATTAAGCATCTGAAAGCTCTCTAGCCATTGTCAAGTTATGAGAACTTACTGAAAACTCGCCATCCTCGAGTTATCTTACACAGCCTCAGTTTTCTGAAGCTATGGAGCCCATTCTTCTCCCCTCTCTCACTAGAGTCATAGTCCATCACTCCAACCCACA
This sequence comes from Panulirus argus, assembly GCA_038088735.1. Lineage (NCBI taxonomy): Eukaryota > Metazoa > Arthropoda > Malacostraca > Decapoda > Palinuridae > Panulirus > Panulirus argus. Next base: position 9,458 of record JAYMFT010267363.1, read on the forward strand.
GGTTTCCTCTTCTCCCCTCTCTCACTAGAGTCATAGTCCATCACTCCAACCCACAGGTTTCTTCGGGTGAGCTGAGATGTCACGGGCACAAGGGACGGATCTGCAGTCACCCTTGAGATGAGGCTGTGACATCATCACCCAGAGGAATAAGCTGGACAGTTGCACTGAAGGGGGAGCTGCGAAAAAGCCCCTGTTCCGAGGAGGAGTCTCGTGAAGTCTCCGACTCGAAGGAGGAGCTTGAGGAATAGAAACCTCCCCCCCAATGGTAAATTATCAAACACCGCAGCGCCCCCTCACCCGTCGTAAACCCGTCTCGCTCCTACGCCAGCCAACCCCACTTCCGGGTAACCAACTGTCTGGCGGAAGACGTTACTTAGATAATGAAAGGAACAAATTATATGAGAATGAGTCCGCATTGTATGCTAATCAGACACCTGCATGAAACGCCCGAGCTTCCTGCCCACGCTGTGATATGCATCCTTAGAACTTCATATCTATGGGATAGATACTCGTGTCTTTAATATGAGTCTATCTCGTGTCTTTAATATGAGTCTATCTTCAATAAGCTAACATGTACTACGTAATACATACTTACTTTTCACAGTGCAGATATTGGCAGTTCAGCACTGCTAAGGACCTCTCCCCCCCCCTCAGAACAGTATATGTGTATCACGTATAGCCTATACGTGCACAACATGTCCCGTGTATATGTATGGAGTGTCCCCTACATGTGTATGAGGTGTGTACCTCTCGGGCCGTGCGCCAAACAGATGACAGAAACGAGTGTCAGGATGTTGTTGTGTGTTTGTTTGTTTGTGTGTGTGTGTGTGTGTGTGTGTGTGATGGGGGGGAGCAACAGCTGGGACAACATGTGTGTCTTGGCGCTGCATATCCGCGTCACCGTCACAACCGGCGATCTGTCTGTGGTTGGACTACCACCTGACCCAGTTGCCAGGCGACTTTACACACACACACACACGCTCTCCCCACAACCGACTGACCGACCCAAACCAACCAAAACTAATCTAACCAACTAACTAAACACCTCCTACTCCTCCTCCTTCTCCTCCCCCTCCTCTTCCTCCTCCTCTTCCTCCCACTTGAGTCACAGTGCTACATTCACTCAACCAGCTAAACACATGTCCTCGGGGATATATATATATATATATATATATATATATATATATATATATATATATATATATATATATATATTTTTT
>JAYMFT010267374.1:0-10677 GCA_038088735.1 Panulirus argus
GGGGGAAGAACACCGTGTCGCCCTTGATCACGTCCGCTGGTCGTCCTCTCTCTGTGTCCCAGATGTGGGATGACGGGGACGGGGGTCATCTCTCAAGGTCGTCCCAGCGGTCGGTAATGTCGGTCGGCTACTGTGTGTGTACCCGCCCGCCCGGGCCCGTGACCAGTCAACAGTGTCGTCGTCGTCCTCTCTCTCTCTCTCTCTCTCTCTCTCTCTCTCTCTCTCTCTCTCTCTCGTGTGTGTGTGTGTGTGTGTGTGGGTCTCAGCCTTACACCTGTGTGTGTGGGGCCCCTCTCTCGCACACCTGTGTGGGGGCCTCCTCTCGCACACCTGTGTGGCCCCAGTCACACACCTCTGTGTGGCCTTCCTCTTGCAAACACCTGTGATGACCCTCTCAGCGCCTTGTGTGTTTGGGGCGTCGTCCTCATGAAGACTTGCCCCTCCTTCGGTCCTGTCACACACGTGTACCTAACCTCTCCGTCAGCATCCGGGCAGAGAGGGAGGTTGTTCAACTTCCCCCAACCGGGCTGGGTTACTCCCCCGCCGGCTGGCTAACTCCCCCTACCGGCCTGGCAGACTCACACACTGGTAGGGTTTGGTCGGCTACGCACGTACCTCCCTCCCGGCTGGGTCGACCCCCACTGCAGGCCAGGCTTTGCGCTACGGGGCGGTAAGTTATGGGTCGGTCAGGTGGCCGGCGTGCGCCTTCGCGACACGCCTGGACGGACTCGTCAACACGCACACGTCCCCGGAGCTGAGGGACTCGTAAAAATGCACACTCCCCCGAGTGGCCGGGCCGCGGGTGGCCGAGTCAAGTCTGCGGGTTGCGGGCGCTAGTAGTAGCTCAGTTCACCGCAGACGACGCATTGAGGCAGATAGATAGATAGATAGGCAGGCCGCCCCAAAAGCAGGTTACTGCTGGGCGGGGAGTTTAAGACAAGCTCCCAAAATCAGCTTAGGAGAAGTCGGGTTGCGTGACATCTCTCTTTGACTCGTGTCGCATCTGTGTGTGTGTGTGTGTGAGGTTCTGTATCACACATGCCATGTCCTGCGTCACACCTGCGTGGCTCTACATCACGCCTGTGACCCAGTATCACATCTGTATATGATCGCGCATCGCACCTGTGTAGTCCCGTATCACACCTGTTTGGCCCCATATCACATACGGATGGCCCTGTGTTGTCACATAGATGTGGGGGCTAACATCGTCACCCCTTTGCTTGGTCCTACGCCACACACGTGTGTGTGGCGCAGTATTACACCTGTGTGGTCTGGTATCACACCTGTGTCACCCTGTATCACACCTAGGTCGTCTAGGGCCACACCTGATTGGCTGGCTGCCTGCCTGCTTTCCCGCTCGGCTCATGATTGGCCAGTCAGGGTCAGCAGACTTCTAACTAGGTAAATCGTCCTCCCCAAGAACCAGCCAATCACCTCGCGCGCCACTTACTACAGTTGTGACAGCCCTTGACCACGACGGGCACGACCCTTGGGGGGGGGGGTGTCCTCACGCCCACTGGGGATGGTGAGGGGGGGGGGGTCCGTCGTACGGCAGTGGTCCGAGCGATCGGGCGCCCGTCGTGCTCAAGGGTCTGTCTCATCGGCCGTGTGCTCGAGGAGTTAGTGGAAGCCGCCGCCACCCTCCCCCTCCCCCTTCCCCCGGGCTCGTCTCCTGCTCGGATGAAAGCCTCTTTTATCCATCCCCCCCTCCTCCTACCCCCCTCCCCTCCCAACCCCCGGGCGCGACGGAGGTGGGTGGGTGGGGGAATGAGGGGGCGGGGGCTATTATATTTTCGCGAGGTCTTTCGTGGTGAGGGTGGGAGGCGGTGTGAGGAGGAGGAGGCGGCTCCTCCAGGACCCCCAGGTGGAGCAAGCGGGTGTCCGGTTCCCCCGCCTTTAATTAGCGGGAGTCCCCGCGGGGGCCCGTCGGGGGCGCCCGCGACGGACGGACGGACGGACGGACGGTGGGTACTCGCCCGTCGCCTCCCCACCCACACCTTGAGATATACGCAGGACAGAGTGTGCGTGTGTGTGTGTGTGTGTTGGGGGCGTATGTGGGTGAAGCTAATGGAGGGAAGTGGGTGATGGTGCCGGTGCCTCGACTTCTGCAGAAAGGGGGAATTACCCAGGGGTCGTACAGGCCCTGAGGAAGGAGGAGGAGGGAGGAGGAGAGGCTCCTCGGTGGAGAGGGGGGGGGGGTGGTGCCTTGTGGAGGTGTTGCACGCAGGACGGCTGTGACGCGTTCTCCTCCCAGGAGGACTTGTGTGTGTGTGTGTGTGTGACGTGGTCCGGGACGGATGTGACGTCGGCGGTTCAGCTTTCGGAGGATGTGTTTCCCCCGCGAGGCCGGATGTTGCCCAGGGTGTGGGTGTGTGTGTGGGGGGGGGGGGGGGACCTGGGAAGTGAGTCAGATGTTTGCTGATGACACGGTTCTAGTGGCAGACTCGAGTGAGAAACTGCACAAGCTGGTGTCTGAGATTCGGGAAATGTGTGAAAGCAGAAACCTGAGAACAAATGTAAAGAAAAGTACTGTTATAAAGTTTGATGGGGAAAAAAGGCAAGTTGGCTAGACAATGAGTTTAAATGGAGAGCGTCTAAAGGAAGTTGAATGAGACTATGAGTTTAAATGGAGAGCGTCTAAAGGAAGTGGAATGATTTGGATATGTAGGAGTAGACTTACGGAACCACGGAAACTGGAGCAAGCCATAGGGTGGGTGAGGGGGCTGAGGTCCAGGGGTACACTGGATGATGTGTGGAAAGAGAAGTCACTGGTTTAAGGGCAAATATGGAAATGTTTAATGGTAAAGTAGTCTCAACGGTGTTTTGCTTTGGATGTGAGGCTTCGGCCATATCTAAAACGGCACAGAAGAGAGAGAACGTGTTGGAAATTAAGAATGTCCGAGGAAAGAAATTCGGCGTGGGGAGAATTGATGACCGAGTAAGAAATCTTGCTGACAAGTTGTGCTGCGCAGTGCCTACCAGGGTGTCTCTCTCTCTCTCTCTCTCTCTCTCTCTCTCTCTCTCTCTCTCCAACCGGCCATACCCCCATGTCTCTGCCGTCATCATCATTCTCTGGATTCCCAAAGCCAGGATTTTTCCTTCGCCATTTTCGAGGTATGTTTGCGCAGTTGATTTGATGCGATTCAGAATGGTAGCCTGCAGGAGATGGCTTCTCCCGCCGGGAGGAAGAAGATGCTCCAGCACACCCACACCCACCAACCCACCCCCTTCCTTCGCCGGGAAGGTGAGGGGAGAAGGGGAGACGCAAACACTCCCACGTCTCCGAGGGGGAGGGAGGCAGACATGCCCTCCCCATACCATGACGAGCTCTGCCAGTGTCGTGGGGTTGAGGCTAACTAGAATAAGCTCTCCCATGCGTCCTGGGGAGATAAAGAAGACACCCTTACTGCGACAAGCTCCCCAGCGTCCTGGGGAGAGAAAGAAGACACCCCAACTGGGACAAGCTCCCCCAACGTCCTGGGGAGAGAAAGAAGACACCACCTACTGCGACAAGCTCCCCCAGCGTCCTGGGGAGAGAAACAACCCCAACAGGACAAGCTCCCTCTGCGTCCCGGGGAGGAGATTCCTAACGCTCCCAACAGCAGAAAATCTCCCCAAGCATTCTGGGGAGACTAATAACACTCCCACTTGGACAATCTCCCCGATCTTCCTCGCATTCCACATTCCTTGGTAGAGAACCGAGATGGAAAGTGAGGAACCAGTCTTCATCACCGTTATCATCTCGCACCCTAACATAACCACCGTTCACGTGGCTTAAGATTAAATCACTCGTTATCTTTAAAAAAAGATATCTCTCACTATCTTTGATATCGTGGTAGAAGAGCGAGAGATATCACACACACACACACACACACACTCACACACACACACACATACAAACGGAAAAGACCGATGGAAATGTATTTCTCTCCCCGTTTTCTCCCTCCCTCCCTCATCCTTCTCTCCCTCCCTCATCCTTCTCTCCCTCGCTCATCCTTCTCTCCCTCCTTCCTCCTTCTCTCCCTCCTTCCTCCTTCTCTCCCTCCCTCCGCCTTCTCTCCCTCCCTCCTCCTTCTCCCACCCATCACACAGACGAAAATATAAAATCTCGCCGCTCAAATTACTCCTGTTTTTCGATATTTTATTGCATATTTTTCCCCTTTGATCTTTAATGATCTGAAGTTCCTCACTCGCTCGCCGCTTTCCCTTAATGGAAGGACATATTTTTTTTTTTTTCTCTCTCTCTCTCTCTCTCTCTCCCTCGCTTCCTTCCTTTGCCTTCCGACGTCGGAAGTGAATATAAAGTAATCGCTCGGACCACCCCCCCCCCCGCCCCCCACCCCCCCACCCCCTCCCCCGAAGGGGGAACCAACCACAAGGAGCAATATCCAACCTTCTTTCAGGCGTTTACGACCCAATAGAAGATTCCTTAAACTTTAACGAGCTCTGCGCAGGATTCCCGAGACTCCGGGGATAACTACCCATTAAGCCGGTTTACGACCTCTCGACTACCACTCATCGAGAACCAGCAACAAGCGCCGGCCGCCAATCGCCAGGCAGGCTTTTTATGCCATATGGTAGACAGCCAATCACACGACGGTGTTACAAAGGGGGATTAGTACTACCTGTTGCATGGTGTTGGTACGTGAGGATTAGGTCCAGCCAGTCACATTGTCACTGTTACATGGGGATTGATATTGCCAGTCACATGTCACTGTTACGTGGGGATTGATAGAGCCAGTCACATGTCACTGTTACATGGGGATTGATACAGCCAGTCACATGGCACTGTTACATGGGGATTTGATATTCAGCCAGTCACATGTCACTATTTCATGGGGATTAATACATCCAGTCACATGTCACTGTTACATGGGGATTGATAGAGCCAGTGACATGTCACTGTTACATGGGGATTTGATATTCAGCCAGTCACATGTCACTGTTACATGGGAATTGATAGAGCCAGTCACATGTCACTGTTACATGGGGATTGATACAGCCAGTCACATGGCACTGTTACGTGGGGATTGATACAGCCAGTCACATGTCAGTTACATGGGGTTAATACAGCCAGTCACATGTCACTGTTACATGGGGATTGATAGAGCCAGTCACATGTCACTGTTACGTGGGGATTAATACAGCCAGTCACATCTCAGTTACTTGGGGATTGATAGAGCCAGTCACATGTCACTGTTGCATGGGGGTTAATACAGCCAGTCACATGTCACTGTTACATGGGGATTGATACAGCCAGTCACATGGCACTGTTACGTGGGGATTAATATTGCCAGTCACATTGTCACTGTTACATGGGGATTGATACAGCCAATTACATGTCACTGTTACATGGGGATTAATATTGCCAGTCACATTGTCACTGTTACATGGGGATTGATACAGCCAGTTACGTTCTAGTATACGTGGATTAGTTAGCCAATAACCCGACATTCTTGCATGTGGATTAGTCAGCCAGCCAGTCAGTCAGTGGTCATTACTCACCGATTAGTTGTCAGGGAAGTTTGGTTAGTCTTTCAACCAATCGCTAGGATCTGCTGGGAGAAGACTTCGCCGGCCAGTCATGGGTGTTGACTCAAGTGGATGTCACCCAGTCAGCGAGTGTTACTTGGGGGAGAATGTCACCCAATCATCGACTGTCGCTTGGGGAGAATGTCACCCAATCATCGACTGTCGCTTGGGGAGAATGTCGCCCAATCATCGACTGTCGTTTTGGGAGAATGTCGCCCAATCGTCGACTGTCGCTTGGGGAGAATTTCACCCAATCAGTGGAACTGAAGAGTCAGTCATCTTGCCAACACCCCCAGAGGGGTGCACATCAGGCCTGACACCGTGATTTTTCTCTTGATCTCCCTGACTGTTGCTGTTCGAACTTCGTTTCTGTCGTGTAAGCTGCTCTTAGACATGAGTGTAAGAACTAGATGGGAGGCACCATTTCAAATGCCGACTTCAGTGCTGAAATGTTCTGAGTCTCTGTGTTTAAACGCCTACGACGCGTGGAATTTAAATGCCCATGACGCGCAGAATTTAAATGCCTATGACGCGTGTAATTTAAATGCCTACGAAGCGCAGAATTTAAATGCCTATGACGCGTGTAATTTAAATGCCTATGACGCGTGTAATTTAAATGCCTATGACGCGCGGAATTTAAATGCCTATGACGCGCAGAATTTAAATGCCTATGACGCGTGTAATTTAAATGCCTGCAAAGCGCAGAGTTTAAATGCCCACTATGCGTATTAATTTAAATGCCAAAGACGCCTTAAAAGTTCAAATCGCCGAGACACGTCGAGCTTTTACGTAAACGAGGCGCTCAGGGATTTAAATGTCCGCGTCGCGTAGAGTTTAAATGTCCAGGACGTATTTAAACTTAATGCCTGAGGCGCGTTGAAAGATATGTCTTAAGACTCGTCGAGTCTAAATGCATTCAACGTGCCAAATTTAAATTTCAGCAACGCGCTGAGTTTAAACGTCTGTAACCTGCCGAGTATAAAAACTGCCTCGCCAATTTCCCGAAAATTCTGAAAGACAAAGTAGGAAACCGCATTATACACAGGAAGAAGAAAAAAAAACCTATACAGAAATTAACAATCGCCCTTATAGAAACGTCAGTATATGTTAATTCACGTTGATAAAGACTTCCAGCAAATTTCCACATTTAGGGATTACGAAATTTTAGGTAAAGGGGTCTTAAAATTAAAAATTTCGGAGAGTAACTCTCTTCCCTTTAGAGCAGTTAAGGGGACAGTCATCACGTGCGACGTCACTCTCCAGCCAATTTTGGAATGTAGATCTCTTGTCATATTGGACAATCGCGGCCAGGAAATTGCTGCCAGACCTGAATGGGGGGAGAGAGAGAGAGAGAGAGAGAGAGAGAGAGAGAGAGAGAGGGAGGGAGGGAGAGAGAGAGAGCCGTGGCCTAGGACAAGGCTAAACCACTCTGTCACTTAGGTTTGCCCTCCCACCGCTTTAGGTCACCCGCGGTGGACCGTCTTGCTATAAGTGGATGGTGTGTTTTGCGTTTCGCGAGTGCGGGCGGCGTTGGGTGGGTTGGCGGGTGGGTGGGTGGGTGGGTGGGTGGTATATAGGAACAAAGCGAGGTGTTGGTGAGCCGGTTGCTGGAGGTAGTGCCTCAGAGTTTGCTGATTATTAATCTCGGTTTCGGTGGTACGACCCTCGAGCACGATTGTACGACCCTCGAGCACGATGATACGACCCTCGAGCACGGTGGTACGACCCTCGAGCACGGTGGTACGACCCTTGAGCACGATGGCACGGTGTTATCGTATGATAACATGGTCTTTGACTTGACCCGTAAAAGGTGTTTGTGCTGGAAGATATCAACACACCATCTTAGGGTAACAGATTACCGTAAATACCGAACATGTTAATTCAAATGTCACATATATAACTCTCCGTTCCTCTCCCTCATTATTACGGTGCAGCTCGTACGCAAGAATCTTTAGCTGTGTGAGTGCGCTAAAATAGATAATAGGAAGAGCAAAGCTAAGTCCAAATGAATGTGGATTATTCTTCTGTACTGATCTTGGCTTCAAAAATGCATTCGGCTATTACGCAGTGCTGAAAAAAAGGGGGGCAAGTCTGCACTGTGCAGTCCATTGTGTATTAAGAATTTTTGTCGCTCTGTACTTTGAAGTTTCTCTGTCGGTTTTGCCGGACTCTGCCCGCACGTGGTTACACCGTGAGTGAAAAGTCTCCTTTGGTAAATGGACGAAAAGCAGAGCACGATCTCGTTAAGGGATTTCTCACTCCGAAGGAGTCCATGATTTCCCCGCTACTGACTGTAGGGCTCCATAAAGGGTTATGTGGGTTATTTGAATAAAGGAATAAAAAAACTGTTCTTTTTGAGACGAGTATGTTATGAGTGTTCTGCTGAGGTCTGCATGTTCAGAAACCTGAGAGATCTGTTCTTCATAAACCATCGTGTGAGATGGTGGTCAGATCTCTGTGATAACATTAAGTACGAGTCAAGACAAAAAATTAGCTATTTGAACATTTGACAACATTCTTTTGATATTTTTTCTTGAAAATTAAGTAACTTTACTGAAATTTCTTGAGACTAGAATTAGGATACCCCCTCAACACCATATACTTTAGAGATATCTCCAATATTATGAATTAGAAATAGACTTGAGTGAATCAACGTCATTCTCTCAGTTCCACTGATTCGGTTGATGTTCGAGTTATTTTCACCGTCCCAGTGATTCGGTGGATATTGCAATCATTCCCACGCTTCGTATGATTCGAGAAAAGTTGACTGCTTTATCATTTATTGGGAAGATCATGTTGTCATGAAGAAGAACGTTCTGCCTCGTGTGTGTGTGTGTGTGTATGTATAGCCCCTCGGGGTCCTGGTTGAGGCCAGACCAGCTGTCGTTGTATGGCAGGAGCTGTCGTTATTCACTGAGGGGCAACAGCAACCGAAGAAATGCAGGTACTGATCTATAAGCTTGCCGGGGATTTAGTGTTGTTGCTGGGGTACTCACAGAGCGGGGAGTAGTAGTCGTCACTGCATGGGCAGTCGTGGAAGAAGTAGAGGTATTTGTCAATCAGGCAGCCGCAGTTCTCCACAGAGCCGCGTCGAGGTTCCTGGACGATAGGTCTCTCCGGCAGGTACCCCCAGAAGGGCGTCCCCATCCTGACGGTGGATCCATCGGGCCAGCGCCAGTCTCCCTCGTGCCCCTCGTCGGACGCCCCCATCCAGTACCCTATCGTGGTCAGTTCTGCAGGAGGAAACACACACACTCACAGCTCTTCTGTGTCACACGTGTCGTGGGTTCGACAGAAATAAGATGTAGCTTATTTCTGAGGGTGTTGTGAAGACCAGTTCTTGTTGATACACATCATATTGCAATGATCCACAGCTTATTTCAATGTACAGATTACACAGTAATTGTGTGACGTTCTCTGGGTAATGGTGGGGAACAAAAACGAAAGTAATACCTGTAGAATAGGGAAAAGTGAACCAACAATGTACCATGAGGGAAGCTGTGAAGTCAACCTGGGAGGGTTGATGAATCGGACTGCTTTAAAGACTCAACTCTGTATTGTAAGCATGTAGAGCTATAACCTCCCTAGATGTGAAAACAGTGGGACGGACCATAGTCTTTTATAATCGGAGCAACTGTTGAGAAAAGTTTTGCCCACTTAAAAGATGACGCTAGTATTTTTACGGTCATCTTCGGCGAGGCTGTTTGATCGTCTGTTGACGAAAGGGAGTACACTCTCGCCGAAGAACTTCTCACTCCAAAGAGCCCCTGGAAGCATCGCGGTCTCTCAGTTACGGGAGCTCCAGTCTGCATTCCAGTCGCTTTGGGGCATCACTATTTTTCCTCGTCCTCTCTCTCTCTCTCTCTCTCTCTCTCTCTCTCTCTCTCTCTCTCTCTCTCTCTCGTTGGGAAAGTCGGCAGCAGACTCCAGCCTACCGTCTCAGAAGAAGCAAGTGTTCGTTGCCCCGTTATGCTCGCTGAAATATCTTTCACGGGCATTTGATCTTCGTCATTCGCATCTTAATGTGTTTGAATTTATTTATTATCGTGTATTCATTCTTCACCGATTTACACATTTTACCCATAGCGAAGCAGGTGAAGATTGATGGTATCATTCGTCTGTTCGCTGTTTTCGACTCGTTTTCTAAAATGCTGATGGAGGAGACGTATAGAAAACTCTCATGACAGTAAACAGGAATTTCTCCCTGGTATTGTATGACAGATGCAATACGTTACTATGAGCAACTCGAAGTCAGTAATTACGCCAGAAAACACACCACACGTGAAAACATAAGAAAGAACAAGACACAAGAAGTTTATAATTACTGACGGTGTTGTTGTATGTGGTCGACAATGTCTGCTAGGAAGATTCCGGTGTCGATCTTGGCGAGGTTGCCGTGCAGACTCTCGCAAAAGTCCTTAGTCTGGTGCCACGTACCAGTGGCTAGGGAGTCGATGAAGAGGCATCGGCCCCCTACTTCCACGTACGGGATGGGACAAGCTGTTGGAAGTGGCGGGAGAGAGAGAGGAGAGATCATTGTTGAGCCACAGTATGGCGCCTCGATGTTAAAATCTTCTTAACTCACAATTAAGAAAAAAAGAAAAATTTATCTTGGGTATAATCTTTAGTTAGTCCACGCGAAGAGGTCTTAAGATAGAGTAACGTTTTGGAAAACGTCATTTTTTTCCTGTGAGTTACAAAGACAAGATTACTCATGATTAAGTACAAGAAAAGCTGACATTGTATTCACTTTTGAGATTTTGTGTTTTCTTAAACATTACAATGATATTTTCTCCTCCCTCCTCAAAAGAGAAAATAATTTTTCATTGCATTAAGTTGAAGGGACAGTGAATTGCATCTTAAACTTATGGGTTTCGTTTTTTGTCGTAGTGCGAACAGGATTTTTCGATACAGAGGTTTTGGAACGTTAAATTTGAAAATGTTGACAAACGCTTCATTGGAGAACCTGACGAAGAAAATGAAGCCTGGTTTTAAGGGGAACTATAAACAACCGCTGCTGACACCCTGGATTGATATCATTATTAATAGACTCCTATTGGCTCGTTATATATATATATATATAAATATATATATATATATATATATATATATATATATATATATATATATATATATATATTTTTT
>JAYMFT010267385.1:0-10676 GCA_038088735.1 Panulirus argus
TATATATATATATATATATATATATATATATATATATATATATATATTTGTGTGTGTGTGTGTGTGTATGTATGTATATATAGCGTTGATGAGACAGCCTTGATTAGGGTATTCTGTAGCCCGTGCCGTCAAAGCTAGAATTGAACACGATATATAGAACAGAAAAAGAAACAGACAGAAAAAGACAAATCTTATACAGACACACAACTGTCTCTCTATCCACATACACCACGTATGGTCTCCAACATGGAGGGCTGCAAGACAGTGACCACACAAATAGCGTGTTCAGGCCACGCCGACATGTGATATAAGCCCGCCACATGTCATTCAGTGTCTCCCCTCCACAATAACCCCGACCTGTGATGAGTAGTGACGCGGCACACTTTATATCTTCATTACGTCTGATCCACTGGCAGTCTTCGTGTCCTCTGTACTCTTCCTCCTTAGCGCTGCTGACACTTCATGTGTTTCGTCGATCTGTTTATGGGGGAGAGCAAGTTGTGATTTCCATTAAAGGACACGCCACTCAATTTCGTATATTCAGTGTGGGAATTTGCTGCAGTTTTCCGTTTTGAAGGCGAGTCGTGTGTCTCATTGTTATACGTCTGCGATTTTTTTAATCAGGAGCATTATGAATAATATCACGTCATATTATTTATTGATATGAGCCAATGCGGCTATGAAAGATAAATTCGACCGTTATCCACTGGTTTATTGTTGTATCAAAAGAAACGCAACGGACCCTGATACATTTTGACAGATCACATTTGCATGATTTAGTAGTTGAAAAACTTACTTTGTGTGTGTGTGTGATGTACGATTAGTGCTAGTGTGTTACGGTGAGAGAGGTTTAGACTAGTTTTGCACTGCTTATAAACCTTTTATACACGTACCATGTATCTACTGCTATGTAGGGATACAAACACACACACACACACACACACCAGCCAGGCACCCATTTATCGACAAGCCCCGAGGGAGCTGAACACCTGTGGTTGGGTGTGGGCCGACTGCCACACACAGGATTCAAACCCATGCAGGTTCGACCCCGAGCAGGCCCATGCTGAGTCATGACCAGTAACGCTAACCACTTCTCCACGAAGGCACTTGTGTGTTTGATAAGAGATTCTATGATATTTTCCAGAAAGAAAGAAAGAAATGGTTTAATGTAAGATGCCAAAGAACAAAGGAGCTTAGAGATGTGCCGTGACGGAGATATAGACGTGCACTCAAGCCAGCCACCAGTTGCAAGGTAGAAGAGAATGGGGAATGAGCACAGCATGATGAGAGAGGAGGAAGAAAGAAAGTTTGAAAAGAAAATTGTAGACAATGAGGGAGAAAATCCGAAATTTTCCCATTACCTCATCAGGAGTCAGATGTCAGGTAACGAGGAGGAATAGCGGACGATGATGTAAGTACATTTGAGGAATTGAATATCAAGTTCAAAAAGGTTCTCATAGTGGAAGGCATTATAGTCCCGACACCAGTGAGATTATTGAGATATCTAGAAAAAAGAATATCAACGGAATACTAAAATGTCTTGACCCATACAAGACTCATGGGCCTGTTGAAGTTTTACCGCAAGAGTGGTGGATGAACGGAATAGAATGACTGAGGACACGGTTAATGCAGACAGCGGACATAGATTTATGAATTCGTATGATAGTAGAAAATGTTCAAGAGATGAGGCCCCATGAGTGTAAAGTTCCCTCACCTTACAGTACAAATGGGTGATTACGAATAGATGATTACACACAAATTAGAAGCACTCACATATATAGACATTTATGCATAGTCAAAGATAAACATTGTAGCTTATTGGAACTCCACCTTTACGAGACATTGTCTGTGTAAACAACTTTTGGCTCTTAGTACATACATACGAACACACACACACACACACACACACCCCTGTTGTGAACACATCATCCTCTTCCCCGTCCCGTACACTAACCCCTCCACCCAGAAATTGTGACACACACCCCTCTTTTACTCCTGTCTCCCTCACACACACACTCCTGCAGCCTCTTCCCCCGCACTCACTCAAACATCTCTCCTCCCCCTTTCCTCACTCACTCCTCACACGTCTCCCTGCTTCCGCAGGATCACGAGGACGTCCTCCCGTCGGCAGCGTCGCCAGGCCACCGCGACGGACCTATGTCCCTACGAGTCGGAGTACATCATGCCCCGCGCCGCCCTCAACAACAAGGGCGACTGGATGTTCCTCGTCAACCTCAACGAAGTCTCGAGCGAGTACACGCAACTGGTCGAGAGCAAGAAGTGCTTGTAAGTAGGGCAGAGCTGGGAGGCGCCGTGGCCAGGGAGGGAGGGGTGGTAGAAAGGACCAAGGGCTGGAAGACGCTGGGAATGGAAGGAAACGAGGGCCGAGGGATTCTGAGGACGTGAGGACCAATGACTAGGAGATTCTGGGAATGGAGAAAGCCAAGGGCTGGGAGGACTTTAGGACGCGACCTGGGAAGACACACAACCTTAGAAAGAAAACGCATCCACAACTGACATTAACTGCTTTTCCTTAATTGACTATAATAACGACAGGTGATTATCTTTGATATGATGGCTTTTCTACTCTTCCCGTGCTAACAACCTGAGTTTCTGATCCATTGCAATCCCACAGACAGCCTCGAACGACCTACTGGTGTGTTGTTATTTCAATTCCTTTTTCATTATTTTGCACGAAGAATTTGAAACCCTTTCAGCTGCACTAGTATGTGCAAAGTTAACCAACACATCTTGTCAGGGAATCATAATCTAGATTATAGGAAAAGTCGATAGACATAATCGCATCGGGATCCGATAATCAGCGACATAATTCATAATCCCATCATGCTTTTCCATTGTGAATTATATGGATTATTCTATGAAATCAGTATGATTATATTGTTTATACATGGACTGAAATACGTGGAATAGATGATAACTGTACCTCTCTGTGACCGCTCGAGGAGTCGAACCCAAGGCCCACCGCGTGGCAGGCCGGTATGCAACCATTTGACCACTGGCCTCCTAGGCCCTTGGTAGCGCACCGGCATGCTACGCGGGTTCGAATCCTCGAGCGCTCAGTGGTATATAGTTATCATTATATTTGTAACGTCTGTAAAACGACAGACTCACTATCGGGGCGGCGCATGTGTGCTCGACAGAAGCATAAGAATCAACTGCAACGCTTTCGTCTCATGACCTTATCTCCCTCTTGCCCTTGCAGACGCAACACCTGCTCGGGAGCCTGCAGCATCCCAGACGGGTTCAACGCCGTCTGCCAACAGCAATACGTCCAGAAGAGACTCATTGCCCTGGACGGCTCCGGGACCATGCTGGCCACAGATACCTTCTGGTTCCCCTCCTGCTGCGTCTGCAAACTGCGGCAGATCGGCGGTTAGAGAGTTCTCCTGCGGCGTCGGCGTTCAGTGTGACCCCGTGCTCTCGTTTTCTTCCGAGAGTTGGAGTGGACAGTTTTCGATGCTTTAGAGAAGTTTAGTCAGTGAAATTTACCGTTCCTTATACTAGCGATAAGATCTGAAAGAACATTCACTATTCGTGTGAGCACTATTGCCAATAATGTACATATTTATTCAGTTGGAGGCACTGTCGAAAATACGAAAGCGTTAAAGACATATCAAGATGAATACTTCTTCACCTTTTCCACTAAGTGGTGCAAAGAATTTATGGAATCCCGCCTGTCTCTGCTGCCAACGAGAGGGAGGGCTCAGGCAGTTGCAGTACTAGCTCTGCCAAAGACTTCTGATCCTTTGAATAGGTGTGGCTCATAATTCAATCATTTCACCAACATTCGCCGTATTTCTTCTATCCTTTCTTCTGCTGAAAACTATTTGCTAAGTTCCTCCTCCAGTCTAATTTTGGAGACTTAGCTGCTTATTACATGTCTCTCAGACCTTGAATCTCCAAACTGTAACATCAACTGGCTTCAGATTCGTCTCCTGTCAGTAGTTTTCTCTGTTACTCCTCCTCTTCTCCCAACTCTACAAACTGTATACACATTTTTCCAACTACGTAAGTTCCTGCCATGAGGCAGGAACTTACGTAACCTTAAGGAGGCTTTCCATCTAGAATATTCCGTTGGTCACCACAGGAAGGGTTGAAATCCCTCTCACATAGATGATGAAGGCAGGGAGGAAGCTCTCGCACTTCTCCCTCTTAATGATCTAGAAGTCATCAACCGTCTTATATATTTCAGACCGTTTTGATCACTTCCCCAACTGATCTCCTTACTAACTGCTCTTCCCCCTCCTCCTCCTGCCACTTGTAAATGTCGTCATTGGTACCTCAATAGTGCAGGTTAGGTATCCCCGAGAAAGTTTTCTTTTGTCTGTCCACTGGAAAGATTACTGCCTCTCCTCGGGTGATGCTTCCATCTCTACTGAGCATATGGCAGAGGTAACAGTAAGAAAAGCAGGAGTGTACAACCTTTCCTGTCCTAAGGCTATTTGAGCAAGGGAACTTGAATACCATAACTGGAAAACGCCTCCTTCCGATTCGCTGTCAGTATTCACCTCCTCCGCCCGAATCCATTTCATATGCTAGGCAAAACGTTCTTTTTACACAGTGTCAATATTTCCTATTGCCCCTCTTCCAGTTCCTTGAGTCCTTGAGCCAAAAGTATCTCTAACGACTGTTGTTTTTCCGTTCCGACAACACTACATCTGTGCTCTCCCAACGACAGAGCAAGTCCTTTGTGTTCTCTCTTCTCCTACGACTCCACCATGGATGACTAGATCATTCTCACACACTCGGTAGAGCCTCATACTAATTCTCTGCCTCTCCTTTAAAGTTTGTTTTCGTCCAAAAAGCACTTTCCTCTAGCCACAAGCCAGGCGTCCTGACTAGATGGTGTCCCTCCTCCATGCCTTTGCTAAGACCTTTTAGTGTACTGCCGAACCTGCACCTGTGCTTGATCGTCTTTCCTTCTGCTTAAAACCCAAACTTTGACTTCATCTTAGAAGCATTCCTTAGTACAGTCTGTCTAAAAGAAGAAAGATCGTTCGAACTCTCCTAATTTCTCTTTCTTGTACTACTACCATATTCTTACAGTCTCTCCTCACTCCTCATACCCATAAACATCCTGAATCTCACAGTTTTCCCTCCGATAATCAATTCGACTCTCACAGGGCGAGAGCCACCAATGACGTCTTTCCCTTTCTACTAATGTATGGCAATCCTGTCTGGGAAACCCGGAGTAAACATACTATAGCCTTTGGTATATGAAAATGTGTGGCACCGGGATCTGATCTCCAAGTTATCTTGTTTTGACTTTCCTCTCTCACTTTGTTCTCTCATGTTTACCTTCCTCACCGGCCGGTCTGTTCCTGTCATCATCCTTTCAGCACATAACTAGATGCTCACATACACTGGCGGCTCAACAACTGCATTCCTCCTAGTTTTTTCTTTTCAAATCCACTCCTCCTCTGGCTCAATCTGCGTCTCGGCTCTTCAAAACTGCTTCTGTAAACTGAGATTAGCACAGGATTTCCCCAGTAGAACGCTCGCATCTAAGCCATTCCTTGTTCTTCTAAACCAAATTCAAGACCTTTCACAGCTTACCTTTCTCATCTGTTGGTTCTGTAACTCCACCACTCAACATTATAAACACGCGTGGTATTACGTGAACAACATATCTATCACAGACACCCCTTACCTTACATATGACAAAGACTTCCTCAGAGAAATTGGGAATCCTGTTCAGGTGCCGAAAATTATCTCCTGAACAGTGTTTCTGATTATACAATGAAGATTCTTTTACACTACATACATACTTAAATGAGTAGAGTCCGGAGCAATCCGACTTTAAAACTCGTCCTACTTGCTTTACGCCTCAGTCTCGGTTCTCTTTCCCTCTTCTATGCATATTATTTTGGTGTCTGCTCTCGGGAATTGGCTGCTTGTAGGTACCCCTATCAGGGAATCTCGGCAAGCCAGTGCGTCACATGACTACTCTGTGGTCATAGGAAATAAGAAGAAAATCAGTCTAGCAACAACGGCCTGTGGCAGGCTATTGGCCAAGATAATCTTGAACAACACTTTGTGGTTGCTGAGAACTCAAGAGTGGACTGCTGTGACGTCTCTTTCCCTACAATACTAAGCTTTTGAACTCTCGATTATGATTATGCTATTTCTTTCGTAGAGACTACGATGTGCCCTCATTTAGAAAACAGGTTCTTCTCTTACTACAGAACTTAAAGATAACATTCCCTTTATCTCCTTTTCTTCGTGCTTCATGTATGACTTGACCGCAAAGAGAACTTTTGTCCGTGAACGTAGCCTACCACATAAAAAGGGAAAACGGCAGTGGTGATCTGCTGAATAAAAATTCCGACAAAATCATTTTGTCAGTTTCTGCCACTTCCAAATGTAAACTGTGAGTCCATCTTGAAGAAAAGAAATAGTCTGTTGCAAAACGATGAAATTTCACTTTTATTAGCCAGTGTAAGGAAGGTAAAGCTCAACCCCTTTACTCAAGACACATCATCACTGTTTTATCGAATGTACGCCAGTTTCGGATTATAGAGACAGTCTACGTTTCGGCTCCTTTGGTAGTTCCTAAGAGAAGTCTTAGAAGGTTCGAAGCTTTGGAATCCAGAGGTCAGGTCTACGAGTCCTCCCTGGAGTGAAGAAAATGGACCTATCCCGCTGAGGGTTCAAAGAAAATAGAAATGATTTATGGGTAAACTATAATAGCGAGTGTTAGCACACGAAGAGGCTCTGTGAACTGGGTATTTTGTTGCAGGTACAGTAGCTTTTAGGTGTATAATTACATGTAGGTTGTTGTGATGCAGTATTTGTCTTTGTGTTGTGTATTTCTGAGTAAGATATATAATCCAGACGCAGAAGATCAGTTAAAAGTCACGATCGATTTCATTCGAGATTTTAAGAAGAATCTTCAGCTGGTTTGACAAGGTTCTTCTTTCAAGGATAGTGCGCCTGTAGGACAGCATCTGTTTGTCGCAGTCATTGTAGGATCCATATTCTCCTTATTGAGCTTTCCAAAGAGAATTATGAAAATCCTTTAGAGAGGAGAACGTGTGGAAGTGTTAAACATTCCATTCGTTGTATGTTTATTTATGTGTTTCATGCTAAACTTAATTTATATTCAAGTCACAAGTCTTATTTTTGTAATGAATCTACGCATCTCACTTAGGACATGTTACAGTGTATATTTCAGTAGATGAAGACACATAATTGTTCCACTGTAGTACTATGATCATAACTTTGTGAAAAGTATTAAAAAATAACTAACAAAATAAAAGTATGTAAAGATTACATTTGTTTGAGTGTTATATCACCCTCTTCCCATGTTGTATTTACCCTGAACAAAAGGTTATGCAATACGTCCTAAATTCCTTATTCTTTTCTTTATGTTCTCCAAAAAGATAACTGATATTCTATCTTAATGTGCATATTTATCCTTGTTGCTATCTTGATGAAAACGATTATATGACTGCATAATCTTGCCCTAATACTTATGGTTAGTACAATTACCATAACGAAGGCTCTTCTCTTATGTCCATTTGCTTTCCCGCCGTGCCAAGGCAGCACCAGGAATCAAAGAACAATGGCCTCATTCACACACATCCACTCTCTATCTGTCATGTATAATGTGCTGAAATCAGAGCTCACCATCCAAAGCCAAGCTCCACAGACCACGCCATGATTTACGTCGCGCCTCCCCCATATGCCATGTCGATCAAATTCATTCTAACCCATGCACGCAATCTACCTTCCCAAATGTTTTGGCCCCGATATCCCTAAGCCTCTTCCAGTCAAACTTCCTCCTTTTCTCTATCCCTGTGCCCCTGCTCCCTTAATTTCTGACACAAATCCTATAGTCAGTCTCTCTTCTACCATCCTTCTCCTTTGTCCAAACTATTTCAGCACTCACCAGTCAGCTTTCTCATCTTTTCTGCGCATATCATCATACCTTGCCCTCACACTGTCACTGAAGCCCTGTGCACGCTGCCACCCTCTCAGTCACTAATCTTACCAGGTACACTAAAAGAATATTGTATATCTGTAATCTGAACACTCACTTTTGTCTCCCTTGCCTTTACGCAATGACACTATACAGGCATTACGCCAGTCCTCCGGCACCTCACTTGAGCCATACATACATCGCAAATCCTAAGTAACTGTCCAGAACACAGTCACCCTCTCTCCTGAGAAATTCAACTGTAGTTCCAGCCACTCCACTGCCTTGCCACGCTTAATCTTGCACAAAGCTTTCACCAAGCCACTTGAAATGACTCATTGCAAACCTTCACTCTTCCCTACGTCTGCCACCTGATCATCAAACACATTCGACCGTCCTTCAAAGTACTCACTCAAGCCATCCCCATTTTCACCTCATCTTTGCTCGTTAACAGCTTTCCATCTGCCTCCTTCACCGATATTCTTACCCGTATCATGTTTTTTCTGGCATTATCAACCTCTTTCCAAAGCAATTTCTTATTCTTCCAGGAGATTGCCGATACTAGATCACCCCAACTCCCATTTGCCCTCTTTTACAACTCCTGCACCTTCCTCTTGACTTCCTGCCGCTCTCTTTTGTACTTTTCCCAATCACTCGCACCCTTTCCCTACACGGACCGTCCATAAACCTCTTTCCTCTTTCACTAGCAATTCAAGTTCGTTGTCCCACCACTCATTACCCTCTCTGACGAGCACTCCCCCCCCCCTCACCCCCACCATTGCCACTACCACAAGTCACACACTTCTCTCGCACATGTAAGCACTACTCTCCCAAATCCCTCCCATTGCCCACCTACTCCGCTAAACAAACAAAGCTCTCAATTGATTTGAGATACCCCCAAACTTGTATAAGGGAGAAAAAGCTATCATAACCTTAAGAATTACGGCCTTGTGCTGTAAACCACACGTTCGAGAGTGCTCATTTCGAAACTTGGGGAATAAGGTGCCACGGAACAAATCAACACAAGGACCAGACCACTGCGATGAATGACGTAATTACTGATTAAAAACAATGACATTCAGCTTGACGCACCATGTTCTACGCGCTCCGCACAGCTGTAATCAGCATCTGCAATTTTTTCTTGAATCACAAGACAAACCTCATTTCATATGCAAATTCCGTTGACTTACATGCACAGAGTGAATCTGATTGATTTACTACTATACATACACAATTATAAAACTTTGCCCAATAAAGCAGGTATTTTACGAAAAACTTTTAGATTTTCATGATACCGTCCACTATGGCGAAGGTATAACTCAAACAAGCGTACCGCCACAGATGAATTTTGCTGTCACGTAAATACAACACATGACAACTGAAAAGAAAATGATGGCAAACCTGAAGTCTTGCACTCTAAAACGAATAAATTTCATTTCAAATTGATGTAGTTATCAAATAAAACCCTTCATAACAATGAAAGAAATCCTGAAAAAATGAAGACTATCTCTCATAACTACAGTCATCTCTAGGAAATGTAAACAACTGTCTTCTCTCCCGGACATTTTTTTTTTAATCTATAGCGAGACTTGCCATTAGGCAGGGGTAACGGTAAGCACTTGTAGCGACCCACTGTCGCTCCACAAAGTGTCACCTAACTAACGACGCCTTGACTGGGTGGCAGATTACATGGCGTGTCCTCACCTGACCTAATAATCCAGAGGAAAAAAATGTGTTTGGTGACCCAACCTACCGCTGCACCTGCAGTGTAAATCCCTGACACCCACAATCATGTTCGGCGGTGGCAGATCAGAAGCTGTCGCTGCAATTATAGATGACCTGGCTATTTCCACGAGAGGCGGCGTCGCTCTTACGGACTTAACCTCAGTCCAGCAGCTTGGAGAGAGGTTCAGAAGCTTGCGATATTCTGCTTCGACGTCTCTAAATTCCCTCTGGGAATAGCTACCCCTCCCAGCCCTGACCTCACCGCCTCTTAGATACCCGGATATCACCGCAGCAAACCAGTCAGGCAGTTGACTCGCGACTAGACAACAAGTGTACTACTTCAGTACAGTACCTGTAGCCTTGGCCTTGTGACTCCAGACTCGAGCAGCCCTTAGGGAGTCTCCTCCGTCAGTAGAAGTCCCAACGTGACTCCTGAAGTTTCATCTTCCTGACAGGTTTCATTGTGGTGCCTCATCTCCGACGTCCATCTTGGGCAGGACTCGCGTGGGGCACCGCCTACGCCCGTCACGAGCAGCAGCTATAACAAAGAGGGACCTACGGCCACCCCAGCGGCACTCCAGCAACCCTAGCACAACTCCAGGAGCCGCAGCCCTGCCAAGCCTGTCTCCTACCGCTCGACCTACCTTGCTTTACCTCGTCGTCGCCATAATCCTGCAGTTTTATACCCATAAAAACATTGTTATTATTGTTTAACGTGTTTCTCTGCCCCTCCCTCAGTTATACCAAGCCAACAACCTTCATCCACAACGCCTCGCTAAACGCTCATCGAAAATGAAATAAAAACTAAGAGTCGCGTGATATGTTGTTGTCCAGTGTTATATGTAAGATGGAAGGTGTGAGTATTTCTGGACTAAATGCCAGCAACTCCCGTGTGTGTGTGTGTGTGTGTGTGTGCGCGCGCGCGCGCGCGCGTATGTATGTATGTGTGTGTGTATGTGTTTTGAGTGTATGTGTGTGTGTATGTGTTTTGAATGTATATGTGTATATGTGT
>JAYMFT010267396.1:0-10676 GCA_038088735.1 Panulirus argus
ATATGCACAGTACATATATATACATACCAACATATACATATATACATACATACACATACACATGCATATACACATGTGCATATTCACACTTGCTCGCCCCCATCCACTCCTGATGCCATCCTGCCCCACGGGAATTAGCATCGCCACCCTCCGAGGTGGCGAGGTAGCACCAGGAGACAGACGAAACGGCAACATTCACTCACACTCAGTCTCTGGCTGTCGTGTAATGTACCAAAACCATAGCACTCAAACCATCGCTACTTTGTTAACATGAGAAACAGCGATCAAGTATCAGAAAAAAATATTAATTATGAACATGACAAGGGCAAAACATACCCCAGTCATGGCTATCTTTGTTGAAAGGAATATTGATTATGAAAAATAGTGATGAAATCAACCAGAGCTCCTCAGGTGTCTGTAGACCTGAATTTTAATAGACAGAAAGGGTATAAGAAAATGGGATGATGAAAGAAGGAAGAGAGATCCACAGCTTTGCTCTTCAAAAGAAACAGGCTATATTATAACTGTCAATCCTTGTGTGGCTGGGACTCATGCAGACAGCTCAAGAGAGCAGACATGAAAATAATTCCAGTATAAAAGTGAAAGGGCAGTAACATCACAAGAGAAACAGAAGGATAGTTGGAGAAAGACAGTGCTTGGAGAATCAACGTGACAGAGGGCTTTTGATTCCACACTGGCCAATAAAGAAGTGTAGTAAGAGGTACCCCAAATATTTGGGTAGTACTCCACCAAGGTGAATAAGACTCTCGAAGACATGAAAAAGCTGTTTGCAAAAGAAATGATCAGGACATCCGAGTCTTTGGGAAGCAGATTTTGTAAAGTTCATTCTGTATGGTTTCCAGGACCGAGTTGAAGATATGGTTATACCTAACATGTTCATGTTATTGCAGGGATGGATTGTGTTGTTCTAAAATTGAACAGGGGGAAATGAGGACATGCAGGAAGATACATAATCAGAAATTTCATTTTAGTACAGTTATATTTAACCATTTCTTGCATCCTCATTCCTAAATATTGCACAGGTCTGAATTACGAAAGATGTGTTCAGTGTTAGGAAGAGAATGAATATCAGAGTAAATTGGGTAGGAAAAATACGATGAAGTGTGTAGTGTGGAACCATCAGCATAAGAGAATATTTGTGTGTGTGTGTGTGTGTGTGTGTGTGTGTGTGTGAAAGTAGCAATACAGCCAGCCAGACATCAACTAGCCACTGCTACTAAGTCTACTGGAGTAGAATTAGTGGTTCCAGTGCTATTCTCTTGCTTTCTGAACAATAAAGCCCTTCAGCTTGCTAACAGATGCATAATGTTACTGTATAGCCTTACATAAATCTTCTGTGCTTACATGCACTGTATAGCAGAAAGGGCATTTATTCCATCTTCATGTGCATTTACACTCCCTGTGCTTTCTCTCATCTCCTCTTTTATCTTTTACATACCCTAAATATCATGTAGCATCCCATATGTATGACCCCAAGCACATGTTGCATGAAGTTTTAGTATCTTTGGGCCTTCATGTAAATTTTGATGACAAAGAGAGGGTGGACTCGAACAGCAAAATTTTCTGCTCCTATAAAGACTATGACTTTTGTAAAAGCTTCCTTTTTCACTGTTCATTTCACTTACATTCAAGGCCTTCAAATTAATTCTACATGTGTGGAGCACTAATCAATAACCAATTCCCACTTTTACTTCTCTTAGATATCTATCTCTCTCATGATATTTCCACTCAACACTTTTTTACCTCTAACAGTATTCTGGATCTCAGTTTAAGCTTCCTGATGGAAGTAAACATCTACTGTAACAAACATGCATATCTTGTGCCTCTTGGACCTCAAAACCCCTGACTATGAACCCTTTTCACTCAGAATATGTCTTTCATGTTATGCAATTAATCTTTTCTTTATCCACTTCTTCCACTTCATGACACATGGGTGTGCCATCCCCTCCGCACAGATGGCTTAACATACATTATAAGGATTTGCTGAATTCCTCTCTTTCTCACTTTCTTTTTCTCATTCATCTGGGACAACTAATCAAACCTTTCTTTTGTTCTGATTCTTACAACCAACCTCCTAACAAACACTATCTCCTAGTCATCCCTAGCTCTCCATTCTAGTGCAACAAAGTTTATCCCATTTGAGATCAGATCACAGTCATGTAACTGTCCCTTTCACCAGGATTATATCTAATTTCTACAAATTCACCTTTCCTTCTCTTTTCACTACAGATACCTCTTCAGCTGTCTTCTACACATGAAACCACACTCTTTGAGTCTCGTTTTACCTCTGAGTGTATTATGGATGATTCTGACATACCTCATCCTATGAATCGTCCCATACGATCTAATCATAAGGTCTCCAAAGTAATCCCTCTTTTACAACATGTAGAGCATATGATCAGAAAGCATCTGTTTCCTAAAGGATAATGTCCCTAAGGTCTGAACCTAAGCTTTGTCAATTTCACCTCTACCTGATGAACAGGACTTTTCCTTTCTTTTAAGAAATGAACTAGTTCAGCCCATCCTGAAGGAGGGAGCCTGCTTTAAACCTTCAAACTAGAACTATTTCTCAAACTTAGAACTATTTCTCTAGAGGTCACTTCAAATGCCTTCAATCTTGGTAGTTCCTCTAATCACAAAAGTGATGACTTCTTATATGTGATCTACTGTTTATGCTCATTCCAATCTGAATCATATCTTGTCCTCTTCTCATTAAGAAATTCACTAAATCTTTTATTGTTTGCCTTTGATATTTCCAAACCTTCTGAAAGGGTCAGTCGTAACTCCTTGGTATCTGAACTTCCCTGCCTAAGCTCTTCATCCTTGCTAATAAACCTGCTTAATTTTCTTTTCAACTGGTGCAATACAGTAAGTACTGATTGATTAATGATTTCTCTCTATCCCATAAGCAGTGGTGTTGCTCAATGTTTAGTTTTGTCTCCTCTCTACTTCCTTCTCTACACCAAAGATCTTTTACCTAATGATACTATTCATTTGTATACTGATATCTCAATTCGACACTTTCACTTCCTTCAAATGCCATTTTTCCTCACTGGTGTGTTCTATTTCTCATTTTACTTCATCTATTACCCTCATTTCGAATGAGGTCAACATCTCAGTAGGGTATGTGTAATCTGGTGACAAATACCTTGCTTCCAAAATACAAGTTCATCCTGTTTCTCTCTAAAACACTTCCTTATTGTTTTCTTTAAAGATTCTGCTGATCAGCTCTTCAAGTCTAACAGAATCTACTTCTCTATTTATTACCAAAGACTGTTCTGTTCCCATATGTTGGATCAAGTGCACACAGCATACTGGGATACAGAGCTGAGTTACACAGTCTCAACCCCACATGTTGGCAAATGGGAAGGCATGTCCAATTCCTTTGGAAAGATCTTAATTCATCATCTACATCATTAAAGCAGCTAAGTGTGACTTAAGAAATCTTCAGATTCTAATCAGGTTTCCAATGTATTCTTACCCAAAGCAGATACTCAAGTGGTAAAGACAATCGATCTGCATGGAGCAGTGCTCACACATCTCTAAAGAACTCTTCCTTCATGTTTCTTCTTGATAATTCAGTCAATAGCAGTCTGACTTATCTATTCACCTCTTACTCCTCAACTTTGTGTGACACACTGTCATAGATATGGAATCTATATATATCTGTAGACAGAAGGTGCAACTCAAAGTTATCATAATGTTATTATAATTATAAAACTGCCAACTTTCTTCCAAAAATCTATTCAATACAATTTTAAGCTGTTCACGTAAGGTTATACCTCTAAATACCTTTAAATGGAGTAATCTCTTTTTAAGTTTCCTAAGAGAGTTTCCCTATCCCCTTCATATTCAAGTCAGTGGACAGGCATCTGAACACAACCTTTTCAACCACATAATCCTCAAGCCACTTTAAAGGGAAATCATAGTTCTTGAAAAGTTAAGAGTAATGCTCTGTTATCTTAAAAACTTAGCAACAGTTCATTAACTAGCCCTCAAATACATTTTTCTCCATTTACAGAAACTTCTTATAGGATTCCTACTTTTACTTTATTATATATCTCCATTAGCATTTTTTATTTATACAAAATAATTCTGTTATTCATCAAACCACTTTTTCTATGATCCTCTAATAACCTTAGTTCCATATCATTTATATTATAAAGAGGGTACCTTTTAAATGGGAATTCACTGGTTTTATGAGAAATAACTAACACAAAAATCTCTTCTTTCTAATTATATGCTTGATAAACAGACAAATGAGAAAAATCCAGAAACTATAACACTTTAAAATTTAAAATCATTATTTAAGTTGGATTTATTAAAGAACAGAAATATTATTCTATTTAGAGCATTATCACTGATTACGCTGTTATTGCATAACTTCCTGTATGTGTGAATATGTCCAGTGGGCACAATTAAGGCTGAGGTTTATATATCCAGTAATTGATGCTATTCTCTTTTCCATTAACTTTAAAAAATTAATCATACTTTTACATCCAACTAAATAAAAATATTGTAATAAAAACATCAAAATTATAATATCATTTCAGGAATCAGAACTCTTACAGTAGGAGCGCCAAGTATAATAAAATGCAAATATGGAGAACACAAGTTAAAAAATTTTGTGAAAATATATCTCAGAAACATGGAAATACTGCATTTATATAATTCCTGATTATATATGGGTTGTACACCTTTAGAAAATTATATATCATGTAAGTGTAAGTACGCTAGTATTCAAGATGATGCAAAACGATACCAAAAAAGCAAATACAGCTACTTTTTCCTTTATGTACAACTTAGAACACTGTAAACCTAAAAGTTAATAAGTGCATCACAGCAGCTGAAATGAAGCAAGGCCTAATACATACTCCTCCAAAACAGACCAATTAGTCCTGTACATTATAGCTGTTAATATTAGCAGATTGTGTAAAGGGGTATGTATGTTAGGAAAAGGTTGTGGGTCTATTCATCAGGGGGTGGGTACCAATACAGTAACACAAGAGTGGCCAGGAAAATACACAGCAGCGCATTGGACAAAAAATGTTGGTCGGCTGCCTGGAAGGGCTGAAAAAGTACTGCAGTCCTGTTGTCCCATTGGGAGGTCTGGGGTTCCTCTAAGGTGGCCATCTGAGGGGCATGAGGGTCAGAAGGATCCAGAACCACGCCATTGGACTTGGTTAATAACAGGGACTCAGAGGGGTTGACAAGGGAGCGGACAGTTGTTAGCACACGCTCAGGGTCAAATTGGGTTACGATATCGTCGCATGCACACACGCACGCCTGTAAAGAGACACCAACGCCGGAGTAAGACGGAGGGAAACTGTACCACAAGCTCAAGTGGCGGTTCCCTCATCTGCCTAGTTCCCCAGTCACCAATGAGGAATAAAGTATAGTTTACTTGACTGTTTTGTTCCAGTCCTCACTAATCATGCTTTAGCTACACAAAGTAATTTCATACAATTCTTTAAACCCACCACTTGAGCACATGCATGTAATAGTGAGTGCACCTGGCTTTTTTTTTTTTTTTTTTACTGAATTCCAAGTTATAGTTGAAATGAAATCTTTAAGTTCATAAAACCTTCCCGAGCTACAAGCTTTCAGTTCTGAGCCATGCTACTACTTTACAGATCTCATACTGTAGTGTTAAAAAGTAAAACAATTTTCCCTTTTATGATGATAAAATGTACTATTATTGTAAGAAACACAAATAAGAAGCATTGTAAAACCAAGGTGGATGTCCAAAGGCCATGCATTAGCTTTAAAGGGAGGAAAACAGAGCTAAGAACAACTAATTCATTTTTCTCCATCTTGAGCTTCCTCATCATACGTAATATGTGTACCCATTTATCTACACCTACTCCCCACCTATTAGTGTACAGGTCTGTCCTTAAGATTTATAAAACTGTTTCAAGTTTTATCAAAAGATTACAATGGAAAATAAAAAGACACCAATCTGAGTCCCATAATGGTGCTCATAACAACTGACGAAACTCACAATCAAAAGATAGTGCTGCGTACCTCACCTGCCAACCTTGTGTACTGTAAATGCTAAAAACCATATGTCTTTGTTCACTAAGCCTCAATGGGCTATTCACAATTAGTGGGGAGCAGATCAAGAAGAAAGACAAAGCAATGATTACAAATATGAACACAGAAGCTAGCAGTCCAAAGCATAAAGCTTGACATGATTAACATACAAAACATCAGTATGTTCTAGGAGATGTTACTTTCAAATAATTTAAAAATGCTGTTAATATCCAAGTATCAGGCAGACAGATCACCATATAATTGTATAGTTGTCTTGTTTAATTCTATATATAAAAAAAGTTACATTTTCTTCTTTTACATTAAAAACTCATTGGTACAATCTACTCTAGAGAATGGTGAATGTTGCAACCCTTTCAACTTCTGACTCTGCTCTGATTTCTACTATAGTACCTCCAAGGTCCTTGAATCTCTCCTCAAACACCATTTCCTTATGTAACTTGAATCTTAATCTCATCTCTGATAAGCATTCCAGTTTTAGAAAGGCAAAATCCATTAATGATATCCTTTCCTATGTCACTAACGTCTGATTATCTTCTCATGAGACCAGTAAATTCTATGATTTCAAAGGTAGTGAGATCTGAAAAGTTTCTGGTGGGATTAGTCCTCTCACATCCAGTTTTCTTTCTAGTCAATTCATTTCCATAGCTGTTGATGGATCAACCTATCCTTTTCTCCCTATCAATAAAGAAGCTCCCCTGGTATTTGTCCTGTTTCCGACCCTCTTCCTCTTTTTTTCTCAACAGTCTTCACTCTTTAATAAAAACCCTTTCCACTTAAACAGCAATGACTCACTCTGCATTTCTTCACGTCTTTCAAGTCAGCTCTATCTTCTCTTGCTTAATATATTTCTCATCATTACAACAACAACTTTAAACCTGGATATGAACAGGATTTCCCATGGACAAAAATAAAATGTCCACCTTTAAAGACTAATACTTTGAATTGCTCTTTCTAAAACTGTTTACAAATATGGCATTTCCACAACTCATCAAACACACTGGGTATCACTGATATGTTATATCTATTAAGTTAAATCTAGCTAAGTCTATCTCTAAAAAAATTTTCTATTTGCTGTGAAACAAAAATTTTTCTCTTGATTAGTTACATCACAGAAAAATATCAAAATTTTTCAATGCAAGCATCTGAGGTGGCTCTAATTGCTTACTGATAGGTACTACTCTGGCATCTGAGGCAGCTCTAATTACTTATTTCAGTCAAAACCATTTCAGCTCATCAGTCTAACTTCAAAACATCCACTTTCCATAAATACCTCTTTTAGCTCTCTTAACCCCTTATATAGTTGTATATAATTAATTTGGTTTCTGCTTGTTTATCTCTACCATTACCTAGATATTACACAATTGCATCACATACTGGTAACTAAAGGGAAGACCAATGTGATGTTTGTCACTCTCCCTACACCAGTTTATCCTCTCATGCCTTTCCTAAGATCCATGACCTGCACCTCATTGAAAGATTTCAACTTCTCCATCTTTGTCGCCTTCTTTTATATTTTCTTCAAATACTGGCTCTGCTGAGGAATTCCTATGACTAGAGTCTATGATTTCATAATATATAGATAATATATGTGTTAATGGCACAAAGCCTTTATAGTGCCACAGTATACACGCTAGGGGAACAAAGGTGACTTCGAATTAGACAGGTACAAATTTGGTGAGTGCACCTTTTAAGTTATATGTGACAGTGATGATTGAAAGGGTGGCAACATGCACAGAGTATCAAACTGGGAAGGAACAACATGGTTTCAGGAGTGGTATAGGATGAGTGGACCAGGTATTTGCCTTAAGAAATGTGTGAGAAATAGAAATACAGAAGGATTTGTATGTGGAATTTATGGATCTGGAGATGTCAGAAATATTTTGAGGAAAGTATGAGGAATGTATGGTGTAGGAGGAAAACTAACAGAAGAAGTGTGGAGTTTTTATCAAGAGAGTATGGTGTGTGTGTGTGAGAAGGTAGAGAGGAGGGTGAGTGGTTCCAGGTGAAAGTGGTCTACGACAGGGTTGTGTGATGTCACCATGCCTGGCCTGTTCAGGCTGTTTATGGATGGGGTAGTGAGAGAAGTGGGGGTGCTTCAAAGGTGAATCAAATGTTTTTGCTGAAGATAAGGCACTGGCGGCAGATTTGAGTAAGAAACTGCAGTACAGTACTCTCTCAATCTAATGGACTAATAGCAGAGGAGGGGGTGTCTGTTTATGCTGAAAGTCCGTTAAATCAAATCTAACCATTTTTCATGCAATATACAGTTATACAATATACTGTTCACATGCTTTCTTTTAACTCCTCAATCACTTGATGCCATTTTGAATTGTATGGATTGCAAAATTATTTAATAAATAAAGTCACAATTCTCTGTATACAAACTGACTGCACGATAGCTTGAGGCAGAATGAGACTGAAACAAACTGAGTATACCCTATGCTACCAAATACAAGTATGATATGAAATGCGAATGGTGCAATATTTGAGATTTTTTTATTTATTTTAACTTTTTCAATTATAATTAATTAATGTATTATTATATGCCCAGTCTGTTAAATATGAAATCTGTTATACTGGGGTCTGTTAAATCAGGGATTACTGATATTGGTTAATGAGTTTGGGGGAGCTTGCAAAAGTTTAGAGTAAATGGGAATAAAGGCAAGATTATTAGATATAGTAATGGAAAGTGACAGGCTAGTTGGGATATGAGTCTGAATACAGAAAACCTGGAGGAATGTGTGGGAAGAGAAGTTACTATCTGGGAGGGCAAAGATGGGCATGTTTGAATGTATTGTAGTCCTGACTGTGTTGTATGGAAGCTAGGCAGGGGCTATAGATCAGAATGCGTGGAAGAGGGCAGATGTATTGGAAATGAAATGCTTGAGGACAATATGTGGTGTGAGGAGGGTTGATCAATTAAGTAATGACTTGGAAAGAGAGATGAATGGTAATAAAAAGCGTATGGTTCAAAGATTTGAAGAGGTTCCTCTAAAATGGCTTGGATACAGGGACAGAACGAGTGAGCAGGAACTGACAAAGAGGATATATGTATCAAGTGAAGTAGACAAGGAAAAGGGGGGGAGACTTACCTGAAGATGGAAGGATGGAGTATTCAGGGCCTGAACATGGGGTAGAGTGAATTGGAGTTCTGTGGTACACAGGGGGAGCTGTGCTTTCAGTGAAATGAACCAGGGAATATGAGGTGGTAAGGGGAGTCACAAAAATGTCTTTCTTGCCTTGTTTTGAATAGGGGGCTGTGGTTATGGTGCAGTACACATGGCAACTGGAGAATGAGTGAGAGATGACTGTCTTCCTGGCACTACCTCACTAATGCAAGAAATGGCAAAAAAGTTAACTTTTTTTTTCATACTTGATCGTCCATTCCCACGTTAGGGAGGTAGCACCAGGAACGGAGGAAGAAAGGCCACATCTGCTCTCATCCATTCACTAACTGTCATGTGTAATGTACAAAAACCACAGCTCCTATTCATAACCAGGCACCACACACCTTTCCATGGTTTAGCCAAACAATTAATATGCCCTGGTTCAGTCCACTAACAGTACAGTGACCCCATTAAACCACATTGTTCCATTTCACTCTCTCCCATGCATGCCTTTCACCCTCCAGCATGTTCAGGCTGCAATTGCTCAAAATCCTTTTCACTCCATCTTTCCATCTCCTATTTGCTCTCCCTGTTTTCCTTTTTCCCTCCATTTCTTTGTTAACCTTCACCCACTCATTCTTTTCATATATCCAAACCATTTCAACACACCCTGTTCTGCTCTCTCAACCACACACTTTTTATAACCAATCATCTCTCTTACCCTTCATTACTTACTCTATCAAACCACCTCACACTACATATTAATATGTCCTCAAACATTCCATTTCCAAAACATCCAACCTCCTCCGCATAGCCTTATCCACAGCTCCTGCCTTGCATTCATAGAATATTGTTGGGACTACTATTCCTTCAAACATAACCATTATTGCCCACCCAGATAAAGTAAACTCTTTCCACATATTCTCCAGTGCTCCCAGAACTTTTGCCCCCATTCCCCACCCTATGATTCACTTGCGTTTCCATGGTTCCATTCTCTGCCATGTCTACTCCCAGACGTCTAAAACACTTCACTTCCTCCAGTCTTTCTCTGCTCAAACTAACACCCTAAATAACATGTCCTTCACCCTAATAACCTTGCTTTTATTCATGTTCACTCTCAACTTTCTCCATTCACACACACTCCCAAACTCAGTCATCAACTCCTGCAGTTTCTCACTCATTTCTGCCACCAGTGCAGTATCATCAGCAAACAACGACTGACTCACTTCCCCGGCCCTCACATCCCCCAAAGACTGTATACTTGCCCCTCTCTCCAAGACTCTTGCATCTAACTCTCGCATCACGCCATTCATAAACCAAGTGAACAACAATGGTGACATCACACACCCCTGCTGCAGATCAACTTTCATTGGAAATCAAATATATATATATGTATATATATATATAATTCATTGTACTTCAACTCTGTTTCCTGCATCAGAGAGGTAGCGCTAGGAAACAGACGAAGAAAGACCCATCCACTCATATACACAC
>JAYMFT010267407.1:0-10676 GCA_038088735.1 Panulirus argus
GGTATTTTTTCTTCGTCTGTTTCCTGGCGCTACCTCGCTGACGCGGGAAACAGCGATCAAGTATAATAAATAATATATATATATATATAAATATATATATATATATATATATAAATATATATATATATATATACACATCATATAATTTCAGCTGTGCTAATTATCTGCACAAAGCACTGTGACATTAAGTATGGGATAATAGTGGTGATTTTGGGGATAATGGTCTCCTGGCCCCCCAGCAGTTATGCCCATATCAAGTAGAATGCCATCCTTGATCATCCACAGATGTTAAGTATTCCATAACTTGAAGATTTCCTTAGTAAGCATCAACTGACTGCAAGTTTCAAAGGTAACATCACAGACCTTCCAGTCCTTCATCTGTGGTGTTCCACATCTTTCAAAGATGAAGGGAATAAGCTTTCCCACTCTGGAGAATGCTCTGGATTGAGGAAGGTAGAAGGATAAGCATACCAATAGCATCCACACTGACAAAAGCTTTTCCAACTACACTGCCCTCTAGACTATCCTAAACAGCCTCTAGTAATGGACCACCACTTGCTACATCAAATTAACAATACCAAGACTATGGTCATGTATATGTAGCTTCCACCCATTGTCCTATCCATTACTAACTCCATTTGCCCTTGTCCCTTCTAAGCTATGATGTCTAATAAGCTTCTTAGTGTAAATTGGGCAAAAAGCTGCTCCTTCAAAGCTATGATACTCTACTACGCTTCTTACATTAACTTTGGATAAAAAGCTAAGCTGGGAGGAACAAGAAAGTACCATCATCAAATCATCCAGCTTTTAACTCCTATACATCCTTCACTGACTCAAGGCACTTGAACTCCTTGCACTTCAACTAGGAACATCTTCATAATTCTCATTCACTTTAAACTCACCTATGCTTTCCAAGTTGGTCTTTTTAATCCACTATACAACTGGGACTGCAGAAACACTACCAATCAAGAAACATTCAACTTTTGAGGCATCACCTATGTCATCATCATCATCAACTTCCAAATGAGATCACATGTGCTCAAGTTGCACTATGTAACTACAACCACGCTGAACCCATGTGAGATTATACAGATCATTAAAACAGTCTCATCCTACCAACCAGACCAACAACAATAATACTCTACATATTAACATCCATTTTTGTATTTGTGTAAGTATGCTCTTTTACAGCCCTCCCTTCTATCCCATTTACTGCTGTATGGATTTTCCCTGTATATTTTCAGTTTTGGGCTGAGGTTAATTCAATAAACCATTTCATTATTGTCATTATCAGTATCATCATCATTATCATAATTGATAATACTATCACAATCATTATTACTATTACTATTTTCATCATCATTATCATTTAGCTTATAACTTATAATTATCATCACTCATATTTCAATATGGTAATTATACAAATGAAAGATAAGACAGTTGAAAATGGGTGCAAATGAGGGTGAATTGAGTGTCAATGAACTTTAAAGAGAATAAGGCCATAATTTAGAAGGATGTAAACAATACAGTGTCGGCAAAAAGCCTGTCCGCCCTCCCAATACATTTTCATAGGCAATGTCAAACTTACATTTCAGTACTTTGTCATCTCTCCTTTGGCCTTGATTACCACCTGCAGACATCTGGGCATGAAATTGGCAAGGGTTCTGAAGTATTTTAGGGCCATGTTTTAGGTCCATAAGGCCTTATATCTTGATCTGAATGAGGTGAGGCACTGATGAGGTGTTTCAGGAAGAAGCCACCTGAGCATGCGTTTTGAGTGCCCAGTGCACCTAGAAAGCTCATGTGTACCAAGATTTTCTTGCTTCCGGGCAAAAATTTGGGTTTTCTCCTCATTAAAAATGTAAGAGCCAAACATCTAAAAGCACATGCGAGAGAAATACAGCATCCAGAAGAGAAATTCCCAAAATGAAGTAGCAGCCAGGTAGGATAAAAAAAAAGAAAAGAGCATCCTTCCCTAGAGACTGCCTAAGGCACACTGAGGTGGGTTGCTGGTGCTCACACCATTAGAAACATTAGTATCAGCAACTAGATGTATAACGATTTCACCCTGAAAACGTTATATGCTTGTAATCACAACAAACCCTAGCTTACACATGTATTGCCTTTGAAAATACATGGAGGTGGACAAGGCTTTGCAGACAGAATGAGATTAACATGAAAATTAAGTGAAGTGATGGGAGGAAAGGCAGACAGGGAAATGGTAACACGTAAAGAAAGGGTGAGAAAAAGATGGAGTGAGTACAGTTACTTTGAAAGTCTATTCGATGTGTTCTTGGATAGGGTGGTAGATGTGGTGTCTTTGGGATGGGATGGCATGTAAAACAAAATAGTCCTGGTAAATGGTATGACAAAGAGAGTTGGCAGTGAAAGCTTTGCATGAGAAGTGTGGTAAAGTAGCAAGGGTGAATGGTACAGCAGCTGAGCTTCTCATGAAGGGGGATGACAGTAATGTTGACTAACTAGTCAGGTTATTCCATGTTTGTATGGTCCAAGGTGAGGTGCCTGAGGGTTGGCAGAATGCATGTACAGTGCCCTTAGAAAACAAGGATGGGAGCTAATAATTATAGTCAAAGTAAGTCTGTTGAGTATACCGTACCTGCTAAGGTGCATGAAGTGATTGAGAGGGTGGTAGCATGTACATAATAAAACAATGGAAAAAAAAAAGAGCAGTTACTTCAAGAATGGCAAGAGATATATGGACCATGTGTTTGCTTTGAAAAATTTGCATGGAAGGTGCTATGAATAAAAAGGTTACCATTTATGGAAAGTTACTAAATACTGTGAGAATGTTTTTGGAAAGAAAGACATGTGTGTGAACAGGGAGAAAGGAAGGCAAATGGTTCCTGGTGAATGTGGTTCTGCATTAAGGGTGTGTGTTGTCATCATAATCATTTAATCTGCTTATGGAAGGGGTGATCAGGGAGGTGAATACTAGGGTTTTAGGGCAAGGGGCCAGTCAATCATATGATGAGGCTGGGGGGGACACAGGATGTAAAAAAAAATACTGTTTGTAGATGACAGCTTAGGTAAGTAAACTCAACAGAAAAACTTAGAAGCTTGTGACAGAGTTTGGAACCTTGTGTAATACAAAGTTAATTGTAAATGTGAACAAAAGTGAGGTAATAAGGTGCAGCAGGTGAGAAAAGATGGTTTAAGTGTAAGTACAAATGGGGACGACCCGGTGGGTGTGAAGTACTTCTGGTACCTGGGAATGGAAGTGGAAGTAGTTGGGGCCATTGTGACTGAAGCGAGTCATTTTGCAAGAGTTGATATGGTCCTGGATTCTTACCTAGCTGTTCTTACTTAACTGTTTTTCTACATGATTAAACACAATTTATTATCTCATCTTTTATCACATTATCATACCTTTCTTTATAATTGTGAATACGTTTAGGACATACAACAACATCTGGTAATGAAATCCACCCTTCAGCTACTCCAATTAGGAAACAGAATTTCCTCTCCTTCTTTCTTCCTCCAACTTTATATCATTTAGAGCTGTGTATGACCTGTCCTTCTATCAGCAGATATTATCTAATGCTTTTTATCTATTTCTTCCAGTCCTTTCACACATTTGAATACCATAATTATATCATCTTTTTTCTTTGTTCTTCTAAGGTTGGAAGATTCAGTTTTCAAGTCATTCCTCATTACTTAAATATTCCAAGGAGGCACCCAACATGTGGCTGTTCTCTGTACTTTTTGTATCTTATTTATGTCTCTTCAAGTATCTGTTCCTCACAACTAAAACATAAGCCAGAGTTGGTCTTATGAAGGTTACTATTTCTTTTCTAATCATGTCTTCATCTAAATATCTAATGGTTACCTTCATATTGGCCAATAATCTGTACATATTCTTAACTTTCTCATTAATATGGTTTTCTGGTGATAACTTAGAATTTACAGTTATGCTCAGATTTTTCTCTTTCTTCACTTTATTGTCATTTGATCTCCCATCCTATACTCATATTTTGGTCTTCTACCACCTTCTCCAAGTTCCATTACATGGGATTTATCTGCATTCAATTCCATAATTCATTCTTGGCTCCATTCATATATTCTCAAACACGTGAATAGAGCCTAGAATGGATTACAAATTTAATGAAAGCAAATGCCATGTAACAAACCAGAGAAAGTGGAACAAGACCAAAAAATTAGTATAGGATGGGAGATCAAACTATGAATAAAGTGGAGGAAGAGAAAGATCTGGGCACAACCATAGTTAAGTTTAAATTCTAATAACAATATATTCTACATTGAAGCTCTACACGAGCCTCTGCTTTTAATTGGCCTCATAACCTTTGCATTATCTGTAAACATGTTCATACAGCTGCCTGAACTCACACTATCAAGTATTTAATTTACATATACTGAGAATATTACTGATACAAGCAGTGATCCTTGAGGTACTCCAATGGTGACATCCCTCCAGCCTGAAAACTTTTCTAATCACTGCTCTCACTTTCCTTTAATTCAAGAAATCCTTTATTCAGCTTAACAGGGTTCCTTGAACACCTCCTCTATGTTCTAACATCTATCTCAATCTATGATGAGGTCCATGGTCATATGTTTTCATAAGATTTAGATGTACCAACCAGTATGCAGTCAACCCATCCTTTCCTTTCCTGGATTACCTGTGATACCCTGTCATATTAATTTAAAAGACTTGTGCCACAGGATTTTCCACTTCTGAAACCATACTGCTTATCAGAAAAAATATCATGTGTCTAAAGATGTTTTACAACTTTTTCCTGTTATTCCTTCCATAGTCATTTGCTGAAAAAGGACTAGTGATAGGGAATACCTGGTCTAAAAAGGGGACATACATAAGGATACATGGATAAGAAAGATGGTCAGAAGGCATTACTGGATTTCATACTACTTGACAGGTATTCAAAACAGAGACTCTTTATGTGAATATGCTGAGTGTGGCAGCTGGTGAGATGTTTGATCATTACCTAGTAGTGGCAAGGGAGAAAATTTATAAAGGTTTTTAGAAGAGGAAGTGATATGAGTGAGAAGAGGGTAGTGAAAGTGAGTGTGGAAGAGACTTGTGTGAAGAAACTTCAGGAGAGTTGGAGTGCAGAATGGCAAAAGGTGAGAGTAAATGAAGTTATGGGAGTGGGTGAGGAATGTGAGGGATTCATTTAAGAAAGTAGTGTTGGCATGGGCAAGAGATGTGTGTGGCAAGCAAAAGGTGGGAAGAGCAAAGGTTAGAAAGGGTAGGGATTGGTGGATGATAAAGTAATGTTACTGGTGAAAAAAAAAAAATGTGTATGGGCAATACTTGCAGGAAGGAGTGCAAGTGATTGGGAGATGTACAAAAGAATGTGGAAACAGGTCAAGAAGGTACAGGGGCTGAAAAAGAGGGCAAATGAGAGTTGGGATGAGTATGAATCAGCAAATTTCTAGAAAACCAAGATGTTTTGGAAAGAGGTTCATAGTGGAAGAAAAACAAGAGAACAAATGGGAATATCACTGAAGGGGGCAAATGGGGAAGTGGAAACAGGCAGTGATGAGATGAAGAGGAGGTAGAGTGAGTACTCTGAAGGACTGTTGAAAGTGTTTGATGTTAGGCTGGCAGATGAAGGGTGTTTGGGTCAGGGAAGTATGTGAAGTGAGAGAGTCACGGCAAGTGGTTTGGTGGAGAGAGAAGTGGTGCAAGCCTTGTGTAAGATGAAATATGGCAAGGTGGCTGGAGTGAATGATGTTGTGGTTGAATATCTTAAGAGAGGGGGTGAGTGTGTTGTTGATTGGTTGGTTGGTTAGGATCTTAAATGTATATATAGATCTGGGTGAGATGCCTGAGGATTGCCAGAATGCATGTACAGCACCACTATACAAGACAGTGGGAACAAAGGAGAGTCTTTGCATTACAGAGGTATAGATTTGTTGAGTACACCTGGTAAGTTGTATAGAGAAGTGGTGGCATGCACACTGTATCAATCTAGGGAGGATTAATGTGGTTTCAGGGGTGACAGAGGATGTGTGGATCAGGTTTTTGCTTTGAAGAATATGTGTTAGAAAAAACTTGAGAAGCAGGATTTGTATGTGGCATTTATGAATCTGAAGAAAGCATATGACAGGGTTAGTAAAGATTCCTTGTGGAAGGTGTTACAGACGTATGGCATGGTAGGAGAGCTAACAAAAGCAGTGAGGAGTTTTAATCAAGAGAGTAAAGTGTGTACAGAAGTAGGTAAAGAGAGAGTGAGTGGTTCAAGGTGAAGGTCAGTCAGCAGCAGGGACATTTGATATCACCATGGCTGTTTACTTTGTTTATGGATGGGGTGGTGTGGGAGGTCACAACACTGACATTGTTCTTACTATATTTCATGAGGATGACCCAAACACAGAAGGCAATTCAAAGGTGGACCCAAAATGTCCTAGCTGACATCAGGTGCTATGAAGAAATCAATCTTGAGAAGATGTGGCAAGCTAAAAACACAAAACTGAATTTCTTTTTGATGAAAAAGGACATTCATGGGGAGACCAGCCATCAAAATTTAGTGATGAAACAGTTGAACCCTACTCGACTATCACCATCACCTACACCAACTACATCACATGATCCAGATGACCCCCTTTCCCAGCAACTCCTTCACTCGCCTCCTCCCTCTCCATGAGCACAAGCAAGCAATTCAGAAACAGCAGTAAATGTTAAGTTTTGGAATTAAGTTTATTTTCTGCTTTTAGTACTAGAATTCTTTTCTGCTTTTAAGTACTAGAATTCATTGTACAGTATGTGTTGTATAGTCTTGTACTTCCTGGTACCTGTATACTGCAGTTTTTCACTGATATAATATTCACAACTGTCTTACTAATAACAAAACCCTATAATCTACACTATATACACTGTTTGATTTCTACATTCCTGAATTACCCAACCACTTTCAAGCACATAATTTTCACATAAATTAAGATATGCATATATTTGTTTGTCATTTGCCACATAGCTAGCCAGAGAAAAGAACAAAGAATAGCCTCATTTCCTTATATACAGCTTCTTGCTGTCTTGTACAATGCACCAAAAATCACTATCCAAAGCCGAGCCCCACAGATCTTTCTGTGGTTTCTCCTGGCTGCTTTTAATACTCTTACTCTGGCTCAGCCGAATGACAGCACATCATGGTCTGAATACTAAAATCACTCCAATTCGATCTGTCCTATGCATGCCTCACACCCTCCTGCATGTTCATTCAAATCATTCAAAGCATCTTCACTCCATCCTTCCATCTACAATTTGGTCCTCCTTCTCCTCCTTGTCCCCTCAACTTCTGACACATATGCCTTTTTTGTCAGCCTCTCCTTGCTCACTCACCCTCTCCTTGTGTCTACTTCATTTCAGCACACCCTCTTCAACTCTCTTAACCATACTCTTCTTACTACCACACCTCACTCTTGACCTATAATTCCCTATTCAGTCAACCCTCCTCACAACAAGCAATACCCTTAAGTATTTCATTTTCAACACATCCATCCTCTTCTAAACTTTTCCATCATGGGCCAATGCCTCAAATCCATGCAACACCATCAAAACTACTATACCACCAAACATAACTATCTTTACTCTATCCACACATTCCTCAATGCCCCATTACCTTACACATGGAAGGTTACTTCAGCTTCCATGGCTCCATTCACTGCTCCATCCACTCTCAAGTATCTAAAACACTCCACTTCCTCAAGTTCTTTTCATTCAAACTCACACTCCTACCAACTTGTCTCACCCCTCAGCAAAATTTCTTTCAAACACTCTCCCAAATTCAAACTTCAGCTTCAGCGATTTTGCATTCAACTTTGCCATCAGAAGCCATCTCATCACTAAACAGCAACTACCTCACCACCTAGGTCTCCCTACCCTCAAATAGCCTGCAAATCTGCCCTTCTCTCCAAGACCCCTGCATCCGCTACCCTTAAAATATTTTATCCACAAACAAATTGAAGAGTTGTGATGATATCTCACACCCTTTCCACATACCCATCTTAACCTAGAACACACACACACACACACACACACACACACACAAACACACACGCACACACACACACGCACACACACCATTCAAGGCTTTAGTCAAGGACAAAAGTCCACATCATGGCCAGGCCTTAACCAAAATATAGAGAGGATTATGAAAGGGAAAAAGAAGAGACAATGAAAGGTATTTATCATATTTGGAGGAAGTGAAAAACCAGTCTTCTAAAATGTGCAAATTCATAGTTATTGGGAAAGAAGTGAAAAAGTAGAGAGTTTCATAGCTTCAAGGTGCAGGGAAAGAAACAGTCATCAAAATGGCTCAACCGTGAGTTCCGAACGGTCACACGGTAATCGTGATGCAGCAGTTTGTCAAGCACTACATGGTCTAGCTAGTGCTGGGGGCATACAAGCAGCCAGCTCTAAAGGGAAAAACTAAAGTAATACCTAGAGAAGAGGGAAAAAGAACTAACATTGTGGCATAGGGCAAGAGGATCAAGTTTGGAAGTTAGCCTGTACAGTTTATAAGTCGGACCACTTTTGACTTAACTCTTTCAAGTAAGGATGCAGAGCTAGAGCCACACTAAATGTGAGAGCAGTACTCTAAAAAAGCGAGAATCAATCTTTTGTATTAACGGAGCAACTTCCCAGAAGAAAAGAAGTTTCAACAACTAAACAGGACACATGCCTCACCCTTTTGATAGAAGCTCCTCACCAATTCTAGCAGCTTTCCTCCCACACTATACAGTAATCCCTCAATTTAACAGAACCCGATATAATGGATTTTGGATTTAACAGACCAGGCAAATAATAATACATTAATCAATAATAATTGAAAAAAATAGAAAAAAATAAAAAATCTTAAACACTGCACTATGCCCATTTCATATCGTACTTGTTTTTGGTAGCATGGGGTATACTCGCTTTGGTGATGTGGTGGGGTGAGAGAAACACAGACTAGGTAGGAAACAACACAGATCCTAAAGTTTCAACAGGAAGGTGAGTGGTTCCAGGTGAAGGTGGGTCTATGACAGGGGTGTGTGATGTCATCAGGCTGTTTAATTTGTTTATGGATGGGATGGGAAGGTAAGTAAATTCAGGTGTCTTGGAGAAAGAGGCAGATATACAGACTGTTGGGGTAATGGTGGCCTGGGAAGTGAGTCAGCTATTGTTTGCTGTGACATGGCACTGGTGTCAGACTTGAGTGAGAAACTGCAGAAGTTGGTATCTAATTTTGAAAGTGTGTGTGTGAAAGGAGGATGTTGAGGGTAAATGCAAATAAAAGCAAGGATATTAGCTTTAGCAGAGCAGAGAGAAAGGTTAGTTGGGATGTGAGTTTCAACAGAAAAAAATTGAAGTGAAGTGTTTTTAGATAACTAGTTGTGGACATGACTGCAAATGGAACCATGGAAAAGGAGGTGAGTCACGGAGAGGGTGAGGAGATGAAGGCTTTGAGAGCACTGAGGAATGTGTGGAAACAAGAGTTCACCACTTGGTATGGCAAAATTGGGTGTTTGAAGGTAAAGTAGTCCCAGTGATGGTGTACTGATGCATGGCACAGGCTAAAGATGAGAATGTTCAGAAGAGGATGGAGGTGTTGGAAGTGAATGTTTGATGGAAATACGTGGTGTGAAGAGGGCTGATTGATTTAGTAATGATTGGGTATGCGAGTTTTTTCTTTTTTTTTTTCTATGTTGAAGGCTTCAGTCATGGACAAAAGTCCACATCAAGGCCAGGCCCCAATTGAAATATAGAGAGAATTAAGAAAAAGAAAAAGAAAAGACACG
Source organism: Panulirus argus (assembly GCA_038088735.1). Classification (NCBI taxonomy): domain Eukaryota; kingdom Metazoa; phylum Arthropoda; class Malacostraca; order Decapoda; family Palinuridae; genus Panulirus; species Panulirus argus. The sequence goes on from JAYMFT010267407.1 coordinate 9,781, forward strand.
GGAAAGTATTTATGAGTTTTTGAGAAAGTGAAAAAAGACCTGTCTTTTGAAATGTGGCAGATCATATTTACTGGGAAAGACACAAGAAGCTAGAGAGTTCCAAAGCTTCAATGTGTAGGGAAAGAAGCAGCTATCAAAACGGCACAACCTTGAGTTGCCGATGGCCACACGATCATGTGATGCAGCAGCTTGCCGAGTATTGCATGGTCTAGCTAGTGGTGGGGGCACACAAGCAACCAACTCTCAGGAGCAAAAGCCAAAGTAATACCTACAGAAGAGGGAAAGTGAACCAACATTGCAGCACAGGGAAAGGGGCTCAAGTTTGGAAGTTAGCCTGGGACAGTTTATGAGTCAGAACGCTTTCAATTCAACTGTCAAGTAAGGAAACAGAACTAGAACCACCCCAAATGTGAGAGCAGTACTCCATACAAGGACAAATCAATCCCTTGTATAAACGAAGCAACAGTTCAGAAGAGAAGAAGTTACGACATCTAAACAGGACACCCAATTTCTTAGAGGTAGACTTAGCTATTCCTGTAATGTGGGGTTTCCAAGAAAAAGTGATTGTTACAGTAATACCAAGTATGTTCACTGAGTCAAAAGGTGAAATTACAGAACTGTCAAAGGAGAGGCAAAAGTTGTGAGGAGTTTTCGATAGAGAGATGAGTAGAAATGAGTCTTGGAGGCATTAAATTGCATCACATGATTATTGTGTGGCCATTGGAAACTCAAGGGTGTGCCGTTTTGATAACTGCTTCTTTCCCTACGTGTCGAAGCTTTGGAACTCTCTAACTTCTCATGTCTTTCCCAATAACTATAATCTGGCTCATTTCAAGAGACATGTTTTTCACTTTCTCAAAAATTTGTAAATACTTTCCCTGTCTGTTTTTCCCCCT
>JAYMFT010267418.1:0-10676 GCA_038088735.1 Panulirus argus
ATATATATATATATATATATATATATATATATATATATATATATATATATATATATATATATATATATATTCCAGAAGGCGCCGGGGCGAGTTTCTCCTTAGTGTACCTGACTGGCCGGACTTGCTGGAGTGAGGGGGGTATGCAGGCCTCCAGGTTAGGTCCACCTGCACAACTAGTCTGTTTGATTAGAAAGTGACCAGTACAGCTGAGTGGGGGACCAAGGTGTGTGTGTGCAGGTGAAAGACACAATTCCGCAAAGGCCTCCTCATGTGGACTCATGGTGGAGAGCCTCCACCAACACCTCCATCACCACCATCGCCTGCTGCTGCACCAACAAATAGGCTGTCCCCGCGTCGGCCGCCGCCCACAGTACATGGTTGACCTTGCGGTGGGCTGCACCACGCCCTCGAGTGGTGGCCTTGGCCACCTTGCCCTGTACTCCCCCACCGGGCCTGGCCCCCACGCTGCCAGGCTGCACTTGGCCTCACCTTACGGTGTCCCTTAGAACTCCGTATTGCATATATTGATACAATTTCCGTTTTCTCTCTCTTATCGAGGCAAGTTTTTCTTGTGCGTTATATATATATATAATTTTGTCACTTTGTACGTGACTAACCTTGAGGGATGTATAGACGACATACACCGTCGTCCTCACATCATGTTTGGATCATCCCCCCGTCGTCGGCCTGTCGTAGGTGGAGGCCCACTCACCTCCGTTCCCGGGAGAGGAGGTGGTCCGCATTATCGTCTCGAGTCGTGGGCAGCGGAGGCGGTGTTGGTGGTGCTGGTGCTGCCTGCCGCCCCCACGCCACGGGGGACCCCCCGCCTCGCACTTAATTGTCACAGACTGCCCCACGGTCGTTAATTGCTGGTGATTACAGTTGATCAGGTGGTGTGCCTTCCATTACCCCGTGATAACGGGAGTGTGTTACGGTAAGAGTGGCGATTATGTACGCCGTTGGATTAAATGGCTGTACGCCTCTGGATGACCATTTAACCCGATGCCTTCAGCATTCCACGTTGACCCGCTGAGCACGGCGGTACGACCCTTGGGCACGACGGGACGACCCCTTGGGCACGACGGGACGGTCCCCCCGACCAAGAAAGTAAAGTACGACCCTTGGGACGGTCCCCCCCCCAACCAAGAAAGTACGACCGTTTTGGGTATGATGACTTGGCCATGATAACCCGGGGGTCGTTCCTTGGCCCTCAAGGTGTTTAAAGTAACGCCATGACAATTAATGAACTGTCTGGACTGTGATGAGTGATTTGCACACACTCCTGTACCAGTGGGTTATACCTGGCAGACTTAATTAAGGTTCTGGCGCGTCACACTTAGGAAATGTCTCCAGCATGAGCGTGTCTGCTGTCGAGTGGGGTCATTGTACTGGCGATCAGATGTTACTGGTGCTGCCCCCCCCCCCCCAAGTTTACCAGCTGACGTCTTGACCCTCATTATACATCGTATAATAAACACACACACACACACACACACACACACACACACACACGTACCCCTCCTCTGTCACCACACATACACAGACAGTAGCTTCAGAGAACCGTAGATGTTAATCGTACTCTACACTGATATATCTATTCTTGGGAAGTGTACTATGAGGCTTAGACGTGGAAGGGGTTTAAAGACGTTGTTGGAGATTTTGTTGGTGGGGGAGGTGCGGCAACATGGCAGTGAGGTAGTGTGTGTGTGTGTGTGTCTCTCTCTCTCTCTCTGCTCTAGGCTTCAGCGGTACGTGTCACAGACACACAGGTTACTCCGGGAGGAAGTTTGTTCTCTTTTGTCTACGAGAGAAAACAGTTGAACTAGTTCGTGTTCATGGTATCTGTTGGGTGTTCCCAATCGAGAGGCTTTCATTACTGGTGACATTTAGTGTGGCTGAGGCTCTCTGTGGCGCAGCTGTATTCCGTTCCACTCCATTCAGTACGTCTTGGTTGTCCCGCTCTCTCTCTCTGTGCACTGCCTTGAAGAGGGGAACATTTGTACGTATGCGGCATACGCTGTGGAAAGGAATTTGTACAGGTTGTAAAATGGATGGTTAGCAGTTGAGGTTTTGTGTAGGCTTTGTGACCCTTCGGAAGTAGGTCACAACTCCTTTATCGGAGCGTTTGAGTATAAGAGAAGCGACTGTTGTAGCACGTGAATAACGCATGTGGTTATTGTTACGAGGTGAGGGCCACAGCGGCGCGGCGGCGGCTGGAGAGAGAGAGAGGGATGGAGGGAGGGATTGTGGCGTTTGGAGGATCAGGTGACACTTCCATCAGAGGGGTTAACCCGCCCCAGCTGGCGATGGTGGTTGCAGGTCCGACGGCCAGCCAGCCAGCCCCGTGGCAAACTAGTGTTAACTTCCCACTTCGATAGCGTCTTAGAAGCTTTTAAACCTCGACAGGCGCGTAAAAGTTTTCCCGAAATGTCCCTTTTAACCCATCTCTCGTTGAACATAAAGCACTTAAAGACCCTTTTAGAAATAAGCTGGTATTAAAGTTTACGCTTTAAGCCTCACTAGACGTGTTGTTCAGATGGTTAGATGGTGTATGGGTCGACTGTATACTGTATAGGTTATGTATAGGACAGTCGTCGTGGGATACAGTAGTTGTAATACAGTGCTTGGGGTTCAGTGGCTTTGTGAACCACCAATATCACTGTGTGGTAAAAGTGGCTTAGATGTTCCGAATGTGTTTATGACTTTAGAAATTTAACTGAATATCGTTTGAGGGCGTTTGAGTGCAGGCAGTGTCGTGGTCATTGCTTGAAGCCTTGAGTACGTGGGTAGTACGATACATTGGCACGACGGGACGATACTTCGAGTTCGATACTCGAGCAACGACGTTACGACCCATGGGGGTTATGGTGGCCTGGCTTTTGACCTGACCCTTACAGAGACATTTCAGACGCCAGGTCGTCATGCCCCAAGGGTCGTCCCGTCGTGCTCAAGGGTCGTTCTTTCGTGCCTCGAAGCGTACCGACGTGGTCAGAAAAGGTTTGCACCGTCGTGTTCTGAGGCGTACCCTCGTGGTCAAACGTTGCACCGTCGTGCTCACGGGACGTACCCTCGCGGTCAGAAGACTGCACCGTCGTGCTCAGGAGTCGTGGCGTCGCGTTGTGTTGAAAGGGTGGCATCGGGGGAGGAGTTAACTTGGCCGTTGGAGTGTTTGATAACAGTTATCGGCCAGCACACCTGTCTCTTTATCTCTCAACCTGTGCGCTACGCCGGCCTTATCCCTTGCTATCCCTGACTTGCTCTGCGTGTGTGTGTGTGTGTGTGGGTCTGCCTGTGTTTGTGTCCCACTCGCGAATGTTGTCGTTTCTTGTGGGATAAGAAAAATTGTTCATGGTTACCCAGTGGTTGTCTCGCTTGTAAGAGAGTGACCATAGTTACTCAGTGGCAGCATTGCTTGATAAGAAAGTTTTCGTGATTGCTTAGCGGTAGTAACCTTGCTTATAAGAAAGTCGTCATGGTTACCCAGTAGTTAAGTAGGTCTTGCTTATAAGAAAGTGTTCGTTGTTACTTAGTAGTAGCCTTGCTTACAAGAAAGGGATAGTATTCACCCGGCAGTAGCCTTAGCCCAGAAGTGGAACGGAAGTGAGAAGAGAACATGGAAGGAACGCTGGTTTTAGTCATGTACCCCAAGTTTGAAGTAGCAGGCGACACGGCATGGCTTAAGTTAACTTGTATGTTATAAGTAACCCGACCTGTCTGCCTCGCAGAACCGGTTATTTGGGCATAACGGGCGGCGACGGCTGCTGCCGGAGGAGGAGGAGGAGGGGTTGTTGGGGGCGTCCCCTTCGTCATGGTGTCACCATCCGCATGTGCTCCAGGTCTCAGCCAGCACACCAACCACCCAACCAACCTGCCTGCCTGTGTTTCAAAGTTCTGAGGGAGTCAATCTTTGTGCAGAAATTGACTGCGTCTACCACACTTCCCCCACTCCACCGCCACCACCACCACCGTGTCGAAAGACTCGCCCGCTCCTCCTCCTCCTCCTCCTGCCTTGCCTCATTAACAAAGCGACAGATCTGGTAATAATTTCGTGGATTTGATGTAAAACAAGAGCAAGTGCGTGTCGTGAGAGGCAGCGCGCTTCTCACTACCCGGCACGGATAAATGGCTCTGTAATCGTCAGTTCGTAATTACCAGTTTGTTCCGCACGAGGGAGGGGAGTCGTGGATCCACTCTCGTGGTGCCATGTGACTGTTAACTGGTCGTGTCTCTTTAAGATTATTTTAGACTAAACTGTACCAGGAGTGGGAATTGGCGTGAGAGACGACGCGATAAGGAAAAAAAAATGAACATGTAAATGAAGAATTCATTGGGAGAATCGGTTCATATGGTGTAGGTTGTGAGAACAGTAGCGGGGGCGAGTGTGAGGGAGGGAGGGAGGGAGAGCGGCTAACCCCGTGTTCCGGGAGGGGGTCTTTTGATGATGGCCCGCGGGTCTTCGGGTGGTGTTTGCACGGTCCAGCCTCACTGGCGACCCGACCGTGTTCTTGAGAGAGTCATTATGCCAGGTGTGTGTGTGTGTGTGTGTGTGTGTGTTGTGTGTGTGTGTGTTGTGTGTGTGTGTGTGTGTGTGGACCACCACCACCACCGCCGCCTTTCACTACGGCAGGTGTGGCGACACCTTCCCCACACGTGCATGTGTTGGAGTCACTCTAGTGCAGGCTGGGGTGTTTAAGGGGAGATAACTCTCGTACTGGGGAGTTACGGTTTAGGGTGGAATGAGGCGAAGGGGCCGTTTAAGGATATGAGCCGTTGGGTGGGGAGGGGAGATGGGGAAGGGGGGGGGGGGAGTGACTAAGACCCTGACGGAGATGTTACATACGTTGAAACGTTATTAGTTCAGTTACAGTACTTTGTCATCGATTAACTTCTATGTCAGGATCTGATGCTAAATGTTTGCCTGTCTCCTTTAATCCATTTGTCCACAGACGCTGGATTGCGTGGTTAAGCCGGTGTTTGCCGAATGCGCACATCAGATGCTTGTTACGGACGTCAGGTGTGTACGCGTGATGGGAGCACACACACACACACACACGTGTGATGGAAGAACACACACATGAAAAATAAAAAGAAGTCAAGTTTAGATAAAAGTTGATCGGCTTTTGTGTTGGGTTTGGGCATTTTCCCGTTAAGACAAAAGAGGTGGGGCCCGGGCCATGACTGACCTTTGACCCGTTATATATGTCCTCCCCCCCGGGGGTGGGTGGGTTGGGGGGGGGGGCACATTACAGCGCAAATAATGTTTTCATTCGCCTGACCAAATTGCCAACACTTTATAAACTGGCCTTTTGTCAGCGCCACATTGTTCTTGCCGCTTACGAAAAACAATGAAGGGGATGGATTACAATGTTTCCATTGTCGCTGATATTGTACACATTTTCTACAGTTTGTGTCAGGGAAAGAGAGAGAGAGAGAGAGAGAGAGAGAGAGAGAGAGAGAGAGAGAGAACTGACCTATATTTACGGTACGGAGAGGGAGTCCTCCGTTCTCGTGAGCTGTCTCTGCTGTCATACGACTCTTTTTTTTTAAAACTTGTGCATACTCTGTCCACATTCACAGTCTCTTAACTGAGTTGGCCCCGTGCTGCAACCAGTCCCTCTTAGACTGTAGAAATACTTTTAGATCCTTTCCTAAGGCGTTTTCTTAGCCATAACTCCATGTTGTGGCCCCTGGTTGTTTCATGTCTGCGTCTTTCAAAACAACTCTTGCACAGTCGACGTCATCAAACTGATTAAAGAACTTTAAATTTTTTTCTTTTTTCAGTCGATACCCCATACCCTTCCTTCCCTATTCCATTCTGGGCAAGTTTATGGCCTCTAACCACTCGCTGTAACTCATTTCCCTTAATTTTCGTACCAGTTTTGTTGCCCTCTCCAGGAACATCTCTACTGTGAAGCTCTCTTCGTGCATCTCTAAGTAAGGTGGCCAGACTTGAGCTGCGTAGTCTAGATTGTGCTTAATATGGGATGCGATCGGTTTGCTGAATAGTTCCCCCGTCCATATAGGTAAATCAGGTTCTTATATTTGCCAGGAGACTATTTTTTAGGTAAATCAGGTTCTTATATTTGCCAGGAGACTATTTTTTTTGTTTTCCATATAGAATTCTCATTGAGGCTCCTGCGAGAGGTTGCGCACATACAGTGACGACTCGCGAAGTCGCCCACGTACGCGGATTCCTGCAGCTCATTTCCCGGTTGATCAATATTAGTACCGAGGCGTTTCGCTGTGTCCCATCCTCAGCGCTTTTCTGCATCAACTCTGGTTGGTTTTCACGAACCATGTATCAGACGGGCTTCTTCTGGAGTTCGTCCGGGTCCTTGTTTAAGGTGATGCGGTCCCGTTAACGCTGGACTTCGCTCGTGAACTTTACGAACCTCTTGTTCCTTTTGCTTCTCCTCGCAGTGACCTTGGCTTCATCCGCAGAACGTATTCGGGTGTCAGTCCACTCCTTCCGCGCAAGTCATTTGAACTAAGATCAAGAAATGCAAAAAGGTCCCAGGACGCAACCCTGTGTGGTTACGCTGCTGGCGAACTTTAAACCAAGTATCGGAGAGGCTCCCCAGAAGACATGTGATCTTTGCTCCTTTTGCACGTATTCACTAAGGTATTAATTAATCCGTCCATCGAAGGAGTCTCAACTTCCTTCCCAGCCTCTTCTCTCTCTCTCTTTGAGGGGGACAGTGTCAAATGCTTTCCGGCAGTCCAAATACACCTATATCCAACCAGCTATTTTCTTTTTCTTTTTTTTGAAATGGAGATCGCTGTCTCATCTTCGCCCGAATCCGCTTTCTCTCGCTTTAGGTTGTGTCTCCTTAGCCAATAGTCATCCATTCGCTTTCCGATTTATCTTTCCTGTCACCGTCACCGTAACTCTCCCGACTCGTTTCGTTTAACGATAGACATGACGTTTGCCCTCTTCCTCTGCAGTGACACTTTACCTTCTCCCAGCCACGTCTTGTGTGTGTGTGTGTGTGTGTGTGTGTGTGTGTGTGTGTGTTCATTTGCGTTTGTGGATACTTGTGTGTTTGACTTCGCGTGTACATGTTAATCGTGCACAGTTTTCTGTACGATTCTATATGCCTGTGACTGTGTCTGTGTGTCCGTGAGTGTGTTTTGGGTCAAGGATGAGCCCGGGGGACTCTCTGTACAGACAGTATATTGTTGTGATTAGATTCGCCAGGGATCTGCATAGCACTAAGTCTTTGTTATGGGAGGTTACAGCGTAGAGGTAATTTGCATGACATCCTGTTCTCTGTAATCCCGAGTGAGTAATAGAGAGAGGTCGGTTAGGTTGGGGATAGGAGCACACACACACACACACACACACACACACACACACACACACACACTCACACACACACACACACACACACACACACACACACAGCAGTGGCTGACTGACCCAACAACCCCACACCCCACCTGTACTCTCCTGACCTTTGTCCTACACGTAAGTCGAGCCGGTACCCTGGATTAACCTCTGGCCTTACACACCAGTAGAGTCATTGGCCAGGAAAGGTTTAGGGTTAACCCTGGACTCTGCACGCCAGTAGTCAGTCAGCAGCCAGGGAGGGTCCTGGGTATGACCTGTGACCTGCACACCTGTAGTCAGTCAGTGACGAGGGAGAGTCTTGGGATGACCTGTGAACTGCACACCTGTAGTCAGTCATTGGCCGGGGAGGGTCTTGGGTATGACCTGTGACCTGCACACCTGTAGTCAGTCATTGGCCGGGGAGGGTCTTGGGTATGACCTGTGACCTGCGGACCTGTAGTCAGCTAGTGAACAGGGAGAGTCTTGGGTTTGCAGTGAACGGGAGAACCACTGACGCGAGACGGAGTGTGGCGCAGGTGACCTCGTCTGCCTGAGGGACCTGTGGTTCACACCGTGTGTCGTCCCGCTCAGGTAACTGCTGCTGCGTGATTATGAGGCAGGAGATGTGGACGTGATCCCCGCACGCCTCTGACGAAGACCTCAAAACCTCTCTGGGCGTGCAGTGAGCTAGCTGCCCCTCGCGAGAGTGTGGGAGGATTGTGGGAAAGAGAATCAGTTCCCGCCCGTGAGGATGACACTCTGCTATGACTGAGGTTGATGGAAGTATAGTGGGAGGCAGGTGGTAGTGTATCCCCGTGGTTTGAGGCAGCTGGAGGGAGGGGACCCTGCTGCTCTGTGCAATGAATCCGTTTCACCACGGCGAGTCCCTCAACATTCTGGGGTTTATGGTGCATATCTCCAGCACATACATACAGAAACCCACCAGGACTGAGGTTGCTGTGAGGACGGTAAACGGGAAAGGTGCGGGGGTGTAGCGTTAACAGTTGACTGGCGGAGGGAGACCACTTTCACTCCAGCTGCCCACACTGGCGGGTGCCCCGCGCCACCGAGTGTCCACTCTCAGGGGGCGCTGCAGGCGGTGGTGGTGGTGGTGGTGGTGGCGTTGGTTGGTGGTGAAGGCCTGGGCCCCCAACGCTCACCCTCAGAAAAGCCCCCCCAAAGCCTGAGGATTTTTAAGGATTTTTCGACGGTCTGTCTAAAGGTCATGGGCGCCTGTGATGAGCTTTGTGTAATTCCATGGCGGATGAGGGAGGATGGGAGCTGGAAGCTGTGTTCGTTCTCTCCCCCTTCCTGTGGTGGGGCGCGCCTGTGCTTCTCCCCCATCCCGCCTACACGCCCACATCTAGCCGCCCACACACACACACACACACACCGCCCGCCTGTACCCTCATTATAGGGCCACATCCGGCTGTCCCCACCAGCACTCAGCCCCACACACCGCGAAGGCCACACCTGCCGACACTAATTGTACATCACCTGGTGACCGTTCCGTCCCGTCCCGTCCCGTCCCGTCTCGTCTCGTTCGCTAGCGGAGGTTCCGGGCTAAACCACAGCACTTGAGGTGGAAACTGGGCGTACGACATGCACAGAGGACTAGAGAAACAGACAGATACCGATGCATAAGTGGACAGAGAGAGAGAGAGAGAGAGAGAGAGAGAGAGAGGGAGGAGGTGAATGTAGGTAAAAGGAGAGGAGAGGAGAGTGGAGTGGCGGAGACGGCCAGTACTTGGTGTACCAGTCACGGCTCGCAGATGACGATAGGGATTGCGTCAGAAGGCGGAGGTGAGCCTCCCCGCACACGTTGTGCATAATGCCACGCACCCCTGCGCGTTTGTATATGCCCGCCGTACCTGAACCTGCTGCAGGGTCTTCCTTGCACCACCACCGTGTCCACTGGTGACCCATGTTGTGTGCGGGAGGGGAGGAGAGGACAGTTAAACGCGTGGGGTCCCCTGTGTGTCTCGAGTAAAGGGGGGGAAAAGGCCGGGAAAGCCAGGTGGGTGAGGCAATCTCCGGCCTCGTCTGCTTGGCTCCGGTGCGTTTGTTTCAGCTGCAGCCGCTCCCGGGCAGGACACCCCCTCACTGCTTACCACGTTACACACACAACACCGTTGGAGGTGTATGGCTGTGCGGAGCGTCTTGAACTGTGTAGCCCCTCGGCTTTTCAGGACTGATTAGTAAATCTATGGGTGCCTTGCATGCACTAAATGGACACAGAAATGTGTGTGATGGTTGCCTACTCATTTTACAATAAATTTGTGGATGATATTCTTCATACACGCAATCTCGCCATCTCTCACTCGACACATACTTTAACTCGCACACGACTCGTTCTTCGGAATTACATTTTCTTGCGCTGCGCGCTAGCTCTACCTCATGGCAAAAATCTCGTCGTTAAGTACTTATGAGCACTGGTCCTCGGCAGAGAGAGGAGGAAAATGCACGTAAGGGTTTTTTGCTAAGGGCAGGTGGGGGACTGACGGTAGCTACCAGGTGTTGTCACGTCCCCGGAAGCCATGATAGTACCTGGCCCACGCTGCAGATGGTAACGGCAGCCTCAGGGGGTGGGGGATGTGTCCTCTTGCTGGGGACGAGCTGGAACAGGGAAGCTTGGTGAGTGAGTCGGGCGATTAATTAATTACCTGTGGAGATGATTGTGTGTGCGCGCGGGTGACGGGGTAGGCAGGAGGGGCCGTCCGCCAGCCCCGTTAGTGCTCCGGGGGTAACCTGACAGCATTCGCTACCCCCCCAGGCCCCTTCTGCCTGGGGTGACTCGCTGCTGATTAAGGCCAGTGATCGGGAATAATCGAGCCCCACGGGTATAACACACTCTTGCATGTGCTCCTCCGCCTCCCAGGGCTGGACTTGTGCACCTCCAGGGTGAAAGGGTGTGTGTGTACGTACGGACGGCCCCTCACACAATGACGCGGGCCTCATCTCCCGTCATGATCCTACCACCAAGGTGACCATCGGGTTTTACGTCAGAAATAACTAATGACAACGCTAGACGCTCTCCAGCGGAAGGCATAGTGTGGGTTTGTACTGTCTCAGAAAACCCAGCGTTGGATTAATGCTTGTGGTTCCTCATCAGTACGGTCAGATATCCATATGCGCGTGCTAACGGAGTGTTTTTGTGGCTTCAGGAGCGCGAAAAACAGGGGCTACCTAGTGAAGGTTGGCTGGACAGGGGTGGTCCAGCCTCTCTCTGTCCTTCACTCGTTCTGCACCGACACATGATGGCCACTCACCGTGGTTACATCATATATATATATATATATATATATATATATATATATATATATATATATATATATATATATATATA
>JAYMFT010267440.1:0-10676 GCA_038088735.1 Panulirus argus
TATATATATATATATATATATATATATATATATATATATATACCTTAGCCTGAGCCAGGTACCCATTTTATGGACCATCCCTCAGGGGTGGATGAACAACTTGGTTGACTGTGGGACCGACTGCCGCAGCAAACAGGGATTCGAACCTATGCCACAATCGACCCAGCTGGGCGGCCCCGTGAATGATGCGTCACGGTCGGGAACGCTAACCGCTACACCCACGGGAGTCCATTCTATTTCAGCTTCTCCATTTTCTTCTCAGTCATGTCACACTTCCGTTCTTGCCCACTGCGAACAAGCCTCCCACTGTTGCCTTGTGTGCCTGAGACCTGTTGCCACACAAGAGCGAACACGAGCCAGATTTTGCCTTTGGTCACTAGCTGACTCTCCCTCTGAGTGCCATACTTGACGTCTGTGGTCCCGGAGACTCGAATTCGCCGTAGGGGTTGCTCTGTGTTTAGTCTATGGGTTCGTTTGCTAATACTCCCGAGGCGCGATTTCCTCAACTGAATTCATTCAGTCCCTGTTGTACCTTCGTGACGACAAAGGGTGTTGAGTTGGGGGCGCCCCAGTGGATGCTGAAGGACTCGTCTCCGTAAACGATTTATGCAAATGGGTTTATTCTCTCTTAAGGGGTTGGAGGATGGTGTTCCTGATTTTGCCTTGTTTCAGTTCACGTAAGAGTCTCTCCTTCGTTCGGAATCCTTTCGGCTTCAGGGTACGGTCCAGTCATTATTACACAGCCTTCTTCTCCTCTTTTTTTAAAGATGCTTCTCCTATTCGTAAGTCATCTCTGATTAAGGCTTCTGGAGCTCAAGAGAGCATTTGGCAATTACGATAAATTCCTAACTTTGCCTCGACTGCTCTGAAGTTTTTACACTCTTTTCTTTTTTAGCTCCGAGTCGAAATTCATTATACTGTCTCCAGCTGTTGCAGTGAGCCATGGTTCTTTTCCCCTTACATTCTTTCTTTTTCTCTCTTACTTCTATTTTTTTTTTCCTTCTCTCATTCATTCTTTCTTTCTTTCTTTCTTTCTCCGCTCATTATTTCATTTGCATACATTAGGAAGGATTCTGCACGCCTGGCCATGGCGGGGAGATGGGATATTCTCTGTGTCTGGGTTGCTCGCTCGGAGGCCGCCTTTTTCACCCCCTGGCGGAGGAAAGGTGATGGCTTCATCTCCTCAGCACGACGGTGCGGTACGGTACGGTACGGTACGGTACGACGCTTGAGCACGACGGTACGAGATTTGGAGACGACGGTATGACCCGTGGTATGTGGCTTGACCTCTGACACGAGTCTAAGGGATCAGGTCAAGTCTTCTTCACCCAGGGGGTTGTACTGTCGTGGTGTAACGCTTAGAGGTTATGGTACTGGATGAGGTATTATTGTAGTTTGGGCTCATTGCGGATGACTGCTACAGTGATGGATGGTGGTGGGCGAGATTGTGGTTGTAAAACAGTGGAGAGATTATTATAATGGGGTTGTACTTGGCAGTGACGGGTGATCGTTACAACAGTGGGTGTAAGTTATCATTGTAAGGGAGAACAGTTCGGTTGATGGTGAGAAGGCAGGTTGTGGTAACCAATGGTGAATAAGAGGTTGTGAGAATGGTTATAGGTTATAAAGGTTGTAGGGCAATGGGGAGTGAGGTTATAGTGATGGATTGTGAGAGAAAATGTGAGTTGTAGATGATTAAGGTGGGTCTCAGGTTATGAAAAAGTGGTCTTGAGTCACAAAGAATGGTTGTAGGTTATAAGGCGGAGGTTGCAGAGGAATAGAAGGGAAAGCAGACATCAACAGACTACTGGATCATATCCAGGTTACTCGTGATGGTAGAAAAGACTAGATACACGGAGCTTAAAACGTAAAGAGAAGAAATTAAAATTGATTAGTTGAGTCAGTGTAGATTTTGAAACTACTAAGATGCAGATTTGTTTCATTCGTCGTGAAACTGAAGCGAAGTTTCCGTCAGGTTTAGTCTGAGACATTCCTATGGTGTTGCTGTCAACAGTTTGCATTGATCAGTAATTCCTTGTGTTATTTTGTTTGCCTGATTCGAATCATATCTTTGGACAGCGCGTTTGTCTCGTAACTACGGGTGAATTTAGACTGATTTAGCCTTGAGTATATGTCTTAATCAAAAGCGTCAGAACCTTTGATGATTCTGAATACCTTTGTGTTCAACCACGACTAGTTAGATGTGATTCGTCTGCTCGGATCGATTCGAATTTGTTTCTCATTCCGGGAATCACCTCTGTAGCTCTTCGCTGTGCTTTCGCTATTAGTGTCTTTTTTCTTTCCAGTTCCTCGCCATAACTGAGTGGAGTGGTCGAGGTAGGGACGCACCAGTGGACTGTGAAATGAAGGATTGGTTCTCTTGACCTGAATTTGAATGCCTTGCCTGTACACCCTAAAATCTTTTACAGCATTTTCTTTTTCTACTTCTTATACTCATTTTGCTTCTATTAGGTCATCGGAAGTTATTACAACTAAGTCTCTTTCCTCATTTACGTAATTTACTTTAACAGAAATTGTACCATAAATCACCTTTTCGTGTTCAATGCCTGTGTGTACAACTCGCAGTTTATCGGTACAGGAAATTCACTATTCCAATATGTGAGTCCATTCTATCAATTCCCGTCCGTCAGCATAATGCTGTAGATGTTCATTTTGCTCATTTCGCAGTTCACTGTTATCTGGGAACATTAGTCTCCTTTAGCATAGTCTCCCACCAATGTTAGCGATACATCAAAGAGAGGCGGTCCCAGATACGATCCCTGAAGCACGCCGCTTTCTACGTCTAACTCTTCCAACTGGGGCTTGGCTGGTAATCATGACTCTCATTTACAGTCAGTCGACCAGTTTCCAAATCACAGGGTAACCCCACCGCCTCCTTTTGGTGGAAGGATCCCAGAGTTAACATTGGGAGATACAGAGGATCTAGTTGGAATTCTATAGTCCACAAAGACTATCATACTGCGCTCCAAACTCTTCATTTGTTCTCGTATTTACTCGCTTCTTTCAGTCTTTCTTCATGATATCTTTTCATCGAATTAGAATACAGACAGATAGCCTTCATTACTACTGCTACTGCTACTACTACTACTACTGCAAGTGCTGCTACTAGTGCTACTACTACTGCTAGTACTACTACAAGTACTACTACTAGTACTACTACTACTACTACTGCTAGTACTACTACAAGTACTACTACTACTAGTACTACTACTACTACTGTTACTAGTGTTACTACTACTACAAGAACATTCCTAATACTACTACTGCTACCACTATTGCTACCAATACCACGACTGCTGCTACTACTACTACTACTACTACTGCGGTTAGTAAATGACACTTAGAGATAAATCGCAGTCCAAAAGATACGAATAGTTGGTGTATAGTCCCTTTGTAATCGACTCGGGTTCATTACAAATGTCTGCTGACGTATTATGAAGAAATCTATCGTCTTCCTCTGGTGTCTGTGCGGTGGGTCACATAAAACAAATTCTTCTGTTATTTTCATATGAAGAATGACTTTAATTTTCACAACTTTGACTTTAACAATAAGCAACATTGCCTGTTTTATGTCACCTGCCGCTCATGTAAAGTATACCTTGAATTGCACATTTTCTATATCAAACGAAAATTTAGATACCACATACACATCAACTTTCTTCAAATGCAGTGGCATCTAATTCTAAACATTTAGACCGTACACTGAGTGGGTATCTTCAGAAATGTTCTTAGAAATGAATACTTGTTGTTGTAAGTACATACGAATGAGTAGATATACTAGAGAACTGAGGTTGTTTTAAGGTTGTAGTGAGAGATAATAGGTTATAAAAACGAATTCCCAATCACAGTAAAGTCAATCTCATGTCATATTACAGGGTCTGTGTAAACCACAAGCGGTTGGCGTTACGTGGAAGCTGTCAGTCGTAGATAACACGATGAGATAAGAGTGACTAGATATCAGGTTGAGAGTGTGTGTGTGTGTGTGAGTTAATCTTGTTTGGGTGGTTTGATACAGCTGTTGGGTACAGGCTATTATGAATCGCCTGCTGTTGAGGGGAAATAGTTTAGCTTACGAGTTAAAAAGAATACAGAATTTGAAGTAATAGAGGTTTGTAGGTCAGAATGTGGTGTTGGTTGTAATGCACTTTACAGAGGCCTTTTCCCATACCGGGGTGGTTAGGTTAGAGAGAAGATATACAAATATATTTTCGTCATAAGCTTTAAATTCGGGGCGTCCATAGTCACATTCTCTTTCTCATGGAACCCAACTCGAAATTCACAGTCAAAAGTTTCAGGCAAGCTACGAGATAACTTCCTAAATGCAGCTGAGTTTTTTCTTTTTTTTCTCTTTTTTTCTCTGGCGCACGCATATGCTGGGGGAGTGCATTCAGGCAATGTTCATTAGGGGGGTGGGGGGGGGGGAGTGTTCCTCCTCGTAATGACCAGTGGTCATAATGTTGCTGGAAAATTCCTGCCTCTTGCTCAAAAATCTTTTATTATTTTTTTTTCTTCTTTGAATTTCCTAGAAGCGTTGCGTTCAAGGAAAGTCCTCTGTGTATAGAGTGTTTCCGCGGGCGTTACCGGACTCCGCCTGCAGGCGCCACCGTTCCCTGGAGTACGGTGCTCGTCGAGGAACTCTCTCGCTTCACAGGAGTCCATAATTCCCCTGCTGCTGACTGCAGCGCAGCCTTGAGAGAGAACAGGAGTCCTGGTCAAGAGATGATTATAAATTATTTGACAGAAGACACAGCTAAACATAGTTTCAGGAGTGGTGTAGCGGTTAGCTAGTTCCTGAGCGTTGGGATCGAGCGTGATATAGGTTCGATTCCTGGGTACAGCAGTCGGTCCACAGTCAACCCAGCTGTTCATCCACCCCTAAGAAGTTGGTCGATGAAATGGGTACCTGGCTCAGGCTAGGATATATATATATATATATATATATATATATATATCAACCTTATATTTTCCTTTATACTAATGATATCAGATATCGACAGCGAAGTATACGAGAGCAAAGTGAAGAGCTTTGCTTACCTGAGTAAGCAAAACGATCGAATCAGAAGCTGAGCAATAGAAAATGCTGAAAGACTTGGACACAGTCACGCAAATGAGCAGAGGCGAATATAACGACGTCTAATGCGGTTGAATTTTGAGCAAATAAGGAACAAGTAAGGATACATCGGTGAGGCCTTATTTAAGGCCCAGCAGAGAAAGCTGTTCTAGAGATTGATGCGAACGTAGAATATTCAGAGAACATATTGAAACGTCAGGAGTGCATGGCCAAGTAAATGAGTGACATGATACTGAGAATTTTCAAAACGAGACAGAAAGCTGTTGATGAAAACTTGTATGGCATACTTAAGATAGAAAACTGAAAACTGCCGTTTTCTGTGATGACCAATGAGGGGGACTGAATTCAAGGGAATTTCAAAGATTGCAGAAGTCCTTCGGCAACAAAATTGAGGGTATGGAACGCATGAAATGCCATGAACGGCTATAAGAACTGGAACTCTATGGCCTGGAAAGAAGAAAAAGGTTATAATGTACGTTGGCAACAAACTGAAGGCGTAAAAGGAAAACGTATTGACCCTAAAAGCTTTCCAGCAAGGAAGACATAGTGTTATTAAACCTGCAAGAATTCCCTGGAACGTAAACCAAAAAATAGATCAAGACACCCTGGAAGGAGGCTCGAACGGCTTTAAGAAACGTGCGGGGGTCTCAACCACAGAAGCATTTAAAAGAAAACTTGACAGGTGGTCGAAGTCAGTCCCAGATGAGACCCCAGACGAGATACCGGTGGTGCGACAGCGGAGAGGAACAGTCTCATTCATCAGGCAAGAAATGCGGTGAGTGCTACGGCGTAGCCCTCGTCGTGGGTGCTCGTGGGTAGGTAGGTAGGTAGTATCTCTCTCTCTCTCTCACTCTCTCTCTCTCTCTCTCTCTTATATGCCTTCTGGAGAGATGTCTCTCCCTTCCACTAAGCGCTTACCTCCCGCGAGCCAACAGCTTTTGCGCCATTCCGTCCGTATTATACGTTCGCTCGCAATATTGGACCTTCCCCCACCTTCCCCCTCAGCTGGCGCACGACTGGCGGCTCCTTTCCCATCTCCTACATTACTTTCCCTCAGAGAAATGAGTTCCCGTAGCTACACAGCCCACCTATGGCTGTAACAGCGGACCGAGTCGCCAGTAGCGAGTCCTAGTTCCAGTATCTGAATTTTATGATATCTTTTGAATTATGGATATTGTTCCGTCCTCTTCGTACTCACCCCATAACTCTCGGACCTAAGCTTATCTGTAGCAGCCTTTTAACTGCGTGTGAATTACTTGTATCAATTAAGCTGACGGTAGTAAAGAAATAAGAAAAAATCTTTTTTTGTTACAGAATGTCTTAACGTCTCCTAAAAATTTTTTTTGAGTTGCCGCCTGGACGAGGTGCGTTTATGTTGCCCTGGTCGGTGCTTTACCGTGTCTGTCTAGCCTTAACCACTGGCTTTACGAGGTGAATGGAAGCGGTGGTCTGAAAGGTTATGGGTAGGGGTCCTCTCAGACGTCGAAGCCTGGTTAGGCCTCGGGTATGGACAAGAGAGACGTGGTCGAGACTACGTGGTCTCTCAGCTGAGAGTCTGTCGCATATTCTTATGAAATGAAGATGTATAAAAGTCACACGGCTAAACGTGTAGGAAAGTAAAATTATGTGGAGAGCGCGAGAGTTGAGCTGAGCAGGGAAGAAGTAAATGCTGATATTACTGGGGAAGTCGAATGTCTGTGTCACAGATATAGGCTGGAACGTTTATCACCGAGAATAGATGTTTATCTTTATCCCCAGTTGCAGAAATAGATAATCACGGAAAAGTGAGGCAAGTAAACACACACACACACACACAAAAAAAACAACATGGTCTTTATTTGGTTTATGGTGAGGTGGTCCTCATCTTGGGGTCCTGGGCATTGAAGATGCTCTGGAAGGCAATGTGACAGATACATCTTGCTGTCGAATGATGATTCCAGCAGGTAGGAGGATCTTTGGCGTAGTTCCCTCCGGCAGGATCGTCTTCCAGGAAAATCTTTGGAAAAGGACGAGGAACCGCAGAAGTATCATTTTCTTTAGCGTGTTGGACGCAGAGACTGGAAGACTGGAAAGGAAGGACAAAAGCCCCTTGGAAACACATACCCCTGACAGTTCTCACTGAGGTGGTCTGCGAGCCATGGAATGAGGTCTTTGGCCTGGAACCTGAGATTGGTGGGGGTTCACTGAAGGAGACCAGGGCGAAAGCATTGGTAAAGGTGACGAAGGTGTGAGCCTTTTCAAGTCATACGTGTGTCTTAGGTTACGTCAGACAATTGGAAGAGACACTAACGAGGTGGTATATGTGTCGGGGGGAGGTTCTTCGTGTAGCACCAGTGTGCTCAGTGGTTGCGGAAAGTCGCAATGCCTGTGTGAAGCTAGTCAAGACCCGAGCCTCTCACAGCTCACGCTGGGCAATGAGGTCATGGCAATGGGTAGTGACTCTCTTGAGTTACTAGTCTCGTTGGTGACCGGCTTGGGGTAAGCATATGAAGTCTTCCAGTCAAGGAAGCATTTTTGATCACCTGAGGAGAAGTATTGATGATGGAACTGAGGGACTTGGCCATATCAGGGGGGAGGAATTACGTGAAGGTGCTTTGTGGGTAAGTCAGTGGAAGCCATCTGATCTTCTTGATCAAATTCTTCTAAGCAGAGCGCTCGTCTGTTAAGACTGTTTACCCATCGGGTGACGGAGGAGGTTGATGTGGATGTGGCTTGGTAAGGTGATAAGATATCTTCATAGGGCGAATATGATGAATGACATTTGTTAACGAGGTCCTTAGAGAGGTTCGTTTTGATCTGGTTCCATTAGTGATATTATTACACCTTCGACTTGTCCAACTTTTTTTTTCTTTACTTGATTCGTGAACCCAAGGCAAATTATTATTATTATTATTATTAATTTCATTATTATTATTATTATTATTACTATTATTATTGCTTTCATTCCTATTATTGTTATCATTATTTCTATTACAATTATTATCATGATTTCTGACATTATTATTACTATTATCAATATTTGATTATTATTATTATTATCATTATTATTATTATTATTATAATTATCATTATCATTAATATTATTATTATTTTAATAGTATTATTACAGTATTATTATTACGCGCATACACACACACACACACCCAGATGCACTCATCCACACACCCACATATACGCACACAGTTGCATATATCAACAGGCGAGGAGAGGAGCTGTGTTTGTTGTGCATTATCGCTTAACAGCCACTCGTCCTCAACGCATTTGCTCAACTGCAATTCAGTTTGCCATGCCTGTAGGCGAGTATTGGAGACCTGAGACAGAGCCATAGATACAGAGGTCAGGGCGACTGTTCATCAGAAAAGAAATATACCAAAATTACTTTTTTGAATGTTTCAGTTGTTTAATTTTCTTGGTATGGCCCAATTCTTGCCTCTAACAGCTGTCACTCACTGTGAATTTAAGTGGAAGCGTTTGTCCCTATGTGGACTGGGAATGTTTATGAAGTGGGGAAGTCGTTGCGTTATCTGGAGGTGTCGTTGTGCCCACCGGGATTGATGTTATGTGCACTGGGGATGTCGCTATATAACCTTAAGGTGTTGTTTTGTGAACTGAGGGTGTTTATGAACCGGAGATGTTTTTACGTGAACTGGAAATGTTGTCGTATGAACTGCGTACGCTGTAGCTACATAAACCACATATGGTTTATGAACTTGAGGTATTGCTGGGTGAACTTAATGTGAACTGGTGATTATGCTGTGTGAACTAGGGACACTGTCCTGTGCACTGGGGGACGCTGTTGTGGGAACTGGAGAACGGCGTATAATTAGGTCAAAGCAATGGGTGCTTGGGAGGTGGTTACTATGTTGAACTCCTTCTGGGTACGTATTAAGGCGTCTTTTCGTCTTGGTTTCAGAGTTAGCTGAGACGGCACGGGCAACTGAGGCCCTAAACAAGGCCATCTCATTAACGCTATACCCTAGCCTGAGCCAGGTGCCCATTATATAAACCATCCTTCTTGGGGTTGGATGAACAGCTGGGTTGACTGTGGACCGACTGCCGCAACAAAAGACTCGAACCTGTGCCATGCTCGACCCCTGGGCGGGCGGGCGGGCCGTGAATGCGTCAGGAACGCTATTAACCCATACTCCACGGAGGTCACATAGCATTCAATCGTCTTTTTCTTCGGTACTGACGTCTTGATATGGGATCAAGTCCTCTCCAGTTTGTTGATAGACGTAGTCACTTGTTTGCTCTTCTCTTCCGACGGCGTTTTATCTTACACATTTTGATATCAGTGGCAATTTTGAC
The DNA here is from genome assembly GCA_038088735.1 of Panulirus argus. Taxonomy (NCBI): domain Eukaryota; kingdom Metazoa; phylum Arthropoda; class Malacostraca; order Decapoda; family Palinuridae; genus Panulirus; species Panulirus argus. The sequence goes on from JAYMFT010267440.1 coordinate 9,401, forward strand.
TTCATCATTTCAGTGTTACTTCAGTTAATAATTTGAACCCCACATTTTCCTCCTTGCTCTAGAATTCCAACGAATGGAAAAGAAGAAAAAAATTTATGACTTGTATATCATATTCTTTTTATTTATTCATGTCTCTCACTGTGACATGATTTCCAGAGGGCTTAATGGCAACAATCACTTTGCTCGGGCGTTATGATCGAGTTACGGAGAAATAACGCCGAATTTCGCTTTCGGGGTAAGTGATTTAAACGCGGATTACCTTACCATGGGTGGTGCGTCGGGCTGGAAGCCCTTGTTGTAACACTGGGATATTGAATGTGTTGTACAAGCGGAATCTTTTGTGTGTGGAAATAGCTGAACGTTGGATCATGTCACCTCGCTCTATTTAGAGTTCTCTGTTGTCGGAATTAAACTTTACCCATATCATAAAACACAAAGATTTAAACTGTGTTCTGCTAGTTTGATTAGTATTGCAATCGTGTGGAAAGGAGTTTAGGTGTTTCATATATTCTGTTTAGTTATTATAGTCTGTTGGGACGTGGTTACTATGTTGAACTCCTTCTGGGTACGTATTTAGGCGTCTTTTCGTCTTGTGTTTCTTGTGTTGTCAGCAACACCAGCGGGACCTAGTTAGCTAGTAGTGACGGTGATTATGAATGTCTCCAATTAGCGAGGTGGAGTTCTTGCAGTTCATCTGGAAGAACTATCCATTATCGAAGCCTTGGATTAAGTCACTGTGCATTTGCAGTTCGGAATACGAGGGTCCAAGTGGCAAAGGGTGAATGAATTCAGTGAGATATAGTGAGTATCGAAGGGAAGCACCGCAACCTGTTTTCTATTGCGGAGAACTCATCATGGAGCCTGACACAGGCTCCTACACCAGTCCTCCGTTGTCTCTAACAGTCCTCCTGAAGGAGGGGTACTACAGTGCAGCGATCTGGTCTTCGGCAGGAGACGTGACCCAAAGGTGTTATCCGAGTTTTACCTACGGCGCCTGCTGTGGTTTTCATATTTGTTTACGTCGTATTCGGCTTCGTAAAACGTACTTCTGGTAAACAACATCAGTTTTGTTTACACCGTATTTATTCTCATTAAATGTACTCACCAGATTTGATGGCCTCAGTATATATATATATATATATATATATATATATATATATATATATATATATATATATATATATTTCAGCTAGAGACTGAGTGTCAGTGAATGTGGCCTTTTCGTCTGTTTCCTGGCGCTACCTCGCTGACGCAGGTGGTGGCGATGCGCTTTCCT
>JAYMFT010267451.1:0-40242 GCA_038088735.1 Panulirus argus
CTCTCTCTCTCTCTCTCTCTCTATATATATATATATATATATATATATATATATATATATATATATATATATTTATAATTAGTTGAAATCACCAAGATGTATACAGATAACCTTATATATTAACCACACAAGCGTTATAAAACATCCTAACCAAAACTGAAGGTCAGAGAAAAAGAGAAACTAGAACTAAATATCGCAATGCTTTTTCTACTTTTGTATACTGGTAATATCTACTAATTTCTCTTATATCTTATATTTTTCTTAGTCCTCGGTATATTGTAAAATTAAGATACGATTATTTCATTCACATTAGAAAAAAATAATTTTCTCCTTTTAGCAAATAGCAATCGGACTTCTCAGGAAAACTTATCATATAATGTACATTATTCAGAAAACTGAACAAAATATAATGGGTAACTGAAAGAATTATTGGGAAAGAGGGGAGATGACTGAAACATCCCCTCCCAAAAGAGGCATGAGTCAGCCACAGGTTGACAGATGACAGACTGGAATACGGGAAAAGACATCATATACAATATTATAATTTCCTCTTTTATCCTCATTTGGCAAATTATAATCTTATAACGAAGAATCCACCTTGTCAAATATTGATCTTAATATTTCATTTTTTGAAAAAATACATAGGAATTGTGACCCGCAAACACTGGATCTGCTTACATGATCCTCTCAAGTAAACATTAAAATGGTTTAACTCTATATCAATAACAATATGACCCCAGTAGTATAATAGCTTTTTTCTGATAGGAGAGAAACTTCTTTGAAAAATAACAAATTGAATTATAAACATCATCTTTCCGTTGTAATAAAACTCTTCCAACTCCAAAATCACAAGCATCAACATGCAATTTAGGTTTTCTATCATAATTTGTAGTAGAAAGTATGGGTGCCCTTACAAGCATCTGTTTAAATATCTTAAAGATCGCGTCACAATGATCACTCCACTTTCTTTGATAGCAAGTTGGTTAATGGTAAGAAAAATGTTAAAAATTTCTTAAGAATCCTACGATAATATTAAGCCATACCCAAAAATCTTAATAACTCTCGTATATGTAGGTGCTGGAAATATTACAATATTTTCTACATTAGCATTAATTGGTTTAACACTTTCCTGAACAACAACATAACTTTCATATTCTAGAGATGCCTTAACAAATTCAGTCATGAAAAGGTTTACAGTTGAATTTGCTGTGTTGAATCTATTAAAAAATTTCTCATTAAATGCAAATGTTTTTGAATACAATATAATTTCTTCTATATACGCAGATCAATTTTTAACATCACACAGTACTTGATGTACTAATCTTTAGAAAGTCCTACAACTGTTTTTCATTCCAAAGGAGAACAATTTATATTGATAAGAACTATCCATAGTTACATATGCAGAAATTTCTTTTGCTTCTTCGGTCTGAGGTACTTCCCAATACCCTTTCAATAAATCCATCTTAGTTACAAATTTTGCATCTCCTATCTAATCAATACAAAAATCACTCTTGCCATAGGATGCGAGTCATCTTTAGTGATGTTATTTACTCTTCTGTAATCGGTACAAAATCTATAGGAGATGCCATCAGGTGTAGTTAACAACACACACGTTGAACTCCAAAGACTGTTACTGTGTTCCAATGAAATCAATGTCAAGCATATACTGTACTTTTTTTTCTCATTATAACCACTCACCTTAGAATTCAATCTATATAGGTGTTGCTTAATGGATGTTGCATATTCAACCTCAATATTATGTTGTATTACATCAGTTACCAGTTCTCTTAGGAACGTCAGAAAATTAAGACGTAATCTCGTGTATGATTTGTATGATTTACATTTCTTCACAACTTCTAAATGGTCACACTTCTTTTTATGTTATAAAACAAATTTCAATTTTTTTTTTACAGTTTATCTTCACATGTCCTCAACTTCATATTTTCACCTTCATCCATTATCTCTACATTATCAGACCTTACACATTCACAATATACATAGGTGCCATTATCACCCTTTATAAAATTTCTATCATAATAGAGTTTTATCATTTTGTGTGATACAGTTCCCTTAGCTTGCGTCTTATTGGAGTATATGCATTATAGTTCAATTCTCCCACTCTTCTCAATCACTCAGGAACTAAAAAATCTTGCTTTCAAAGGATTTCCTGTTTGACATAGTAATACCAACAGTTGATCACTTGGGTTGAACTCTTTTCTTCTAGATATATTATCACACCGTTTCATATCCTCATGACACTCAAATTTTCTGCAGCAATCTTTTTAGCCCTACACAATCTGTTTTTGATGTCTGATGCATACTTCAATAACCCAGGAGGATCACTCTTCCCAATCCACTTCTTCATCATACTCATTGGACCTCTTGCTTCATATCCACACACCAACTCAAATGGGCTAAAATCTGTAGATTTTTTGTACTTCATATCCAATGGCAAACAATGCTAAAGGCACACTTACATCCAAATCTGCAGACAATTCCTCAATATACATGCTTAAAGTATTTTAGAGTCTCATGAAATCTCTCCACAATTCCTTAGTTTTGTGGGTGATTAGCACTTGACACATTTGTTTTACAAAAAACTTCCATTCATATTTTCCTGAACGTTATTGAAGCGAAATTCCTTCCCTGGTCTGACTGTACATTTTCAGTCAGGGGCACCCAGGAAAAATATCTCACTCTCTTACAATATATTTAGAAAGTTTGCTACATAAAGGTACTGCTTTTGGAAATCTGGTAGACACACATGGTATTGTCAATAGATGTTGATTCCCTTTACGTGTTTTTGGCAAAGTACCTACACATTCAATTATGATTTTGCTAAAAGATTTACAAAAAGCAGGAATTGGCTGCATTGGTGCAGGCTGTATAGTCTGGTTGGGTTTATCCACTCGTTGACAAAATACACAAGGCTTAGAGTACTGGGACACATCTCTATTCATATTTGGCTAATGGATATGAGTTAGTAACCTGTTTGTAGTCTTACTGACTTAGCATGTCCAGTCATGAATGAACAATGGGATAAAGCAATAAAATGTACTCTATATTTTCTTTAGAAGAAATCTGCCTTCTTAGCTCTCAGTGATGAAGAACTGGAACATGAGCAGTCCTCCACTTTCTCATTAACACACCACTGTACATAATATCGAACTGACATATCACTCCCACTCCTATTTGTAGCAGCTGCACTTCAACACTTCCAAACTCTCATCACTCTGCTGCAACCATGTCAACTACTCACTGTCCACAACAAAATCTAGAAGTATATCAATTTCTAAATCCACACTGCTCTTCTCATTTCCCCGTTCCACTGCATTATCTCTGGTTACACACTCCTCTTTATTATATATATATTACCTAAATTATATTCAGCTTCTCCTCTCATTAACATTGCCTTGGTCAAAACACAAGCTGGTTAAACAGTTTTACTGTAGTGTATATCATCATTATATTTACACTCTTTAGAGGCATTCTCCAAATCATCATCCGTCACGTGGTTCACCTCTACATAGCTGCTATATCAAACGGATTTTCATTCATAATAGGCTCTGGGACTAATTTCTCGCCAGGCTGTTCATTCTTCAATAACATATGTATTCTAGATAAAAGAATCTAGTCACATATCTCAACTTTCATACTGCCACTCATAAATCCACTCTCAATATTCACATTATGTATGGGACAGTCATCTCTGATTTTAACATTCTTACATTTATTTCTTCATTAGAGAAAGACTCCTCTGTCCCCTCTAATAAATCCTTTAGAATCAAACACTGATTTGCTCCAGTATCTCAAAATATTATTTTTTTTTCAGAACTACCTTTAATCCCAACCTTTCCCTCAGTAACAAATGGCTCAAAATTTGCAGATTATGGTCTGCTAACACTGTACTCATTTCCTCGTACATCACATACATTCTGGGTCTCTCCCAACTATTAGTTAATTCCTCAAACTTTGGGGTTTTCTGACACTGATATTTACCATGACCAATTTCTACACATCCTAAACACTTCATTGCTGGTCTCTCCTGTCAAGTAACATAGGGTTGCGATTGGAGTGAGGTCCTGGCTACTTGTATGGTGTTTGTCTTCGGTATCTACTCCCTACAATATATTGTGATACAAAGATAGGTGGCCTTCCACTAAATAATGTGCAATAGGTTGCTTAATATTTGAATAGATCTGATGTTTATAATGATTATCATAATGCTGCCTATTACTCTACCTTACTCCACTTTCTTTAAATGACACCTCTCATACATTTTGTGTGTCACTTGTAACTGGTCAAGAATCATGGCCACATTCTTCACTCTACTCTTAATCATTTCATAATCACTTTCAGGATTTACAATGCTTTTGAAATGTTCCAACAGAATTAGTTGACTTAATTCATCCATCGTCTCTAATTTATCAGAGTTACACCACCTGTCGAGTTTCATTCCACACTCTCTAGCCACCTCAAGATGAGTTTGTCCACTATTTTCTTAATGTCCAAAAACCTCTTGTTGTACACTTTTGTATCCATTTTCACCGTCTTTAAAACCGCTTCTTTAATAGCCATGTAATCCACTGATTCTATCATACTCAGACATTCACACGCCCTTTTAGTCTTAGCCTTAACTTTACTCTACACAAACATAGCCCAGTCACTTTCATATCGTTCTTTAATAGTTGCAACTTTTTCAAACTGAATAAAGAAGTCCTCAACTTCTCCTTCTATAATATTAGGTAACTGATTCACTCTATCATCTTTACATTCAATCCCTCTTCTTGTCAATGTCCTCTTCTCTATTTCTGTCTGTATCCCCTCTTTTTTACCTGTTCCTGTATTCTTTTTCTTCTACCTCTAGTTGCATTCATCAAGTTCAATTTCTATCCTTAATCTCTCAAATGGAACCTTTTCACCGATCTGCATCTCACAGTCACCGATTTTTAAAACATTCAGATTCCTCCAATATTGCTAAGAACACCAATTCATCATTTGATTCTCTCTGCATATCAATTTTTGATACGTGACCTCAGAAAATTTCATACATAGCTGCCATCTAGTTAATTCATCTATATTGCATTAGTCCGATAAGTTTACATCCTGGTTTCCCATGTTTTATGCGTTATCTGCCATGTTTAACTATAAATTTGGTAGAAGTATGGGCATTTACTTTTTTACAGAAAGCTTCACCAGTGCATCACACATTAACATAGTAGAGTACTATCCTACAACTCTGCTGTGCAACTTCATACACTGAACAATCAATTCATTTGTTTCGCCTTCCAGTATACTTGGTTTCACCTTCCTGACAGTTCCAAATGTTACAACCTCACCCCTTCCTTTAAGGATGTATAATCTGCCCATTGACCCATTAGAGCAGAAATCTGAAATGGTGGTTTCTTTTAACAGAGAGATTTTTTTCAGACACAAATGCCCCTTACCAACTGGATAACATCTTCTGACAGCTGACGACCACTTACTATTATCCACTTTCCATTCATCCTTGGTTTAGATACCAAACACAGGTCTATAAAAATAACAAAGAAAAATATATTACATTATCAAAATAAACATATGCTCTCTCAGCATAAACATATAACATAATTTGCTCCAAATACAATGCTTTCTCTCTATTTATCTCACAAGCTCAGTCGAATGCAAATATACAGACTTCAGTTTACAACATAATTGCTTGAAATCACCAAGATGTATACAGTTAACCTTATACATTAACCAGACAAGCGATATACAACATCCTAACCAAACAGAAGATCGGAAAAAGAGAGAATTCAAAACAAATCATTGCAATACTTTATCTATTTTTGTAAACAAGTAATTTCTATCAATTTCTCTTATATCTTACATTTTTTTTTGTACCCGATATATTGAAAGATAGTAAAGATACATACGATTAATTCACCCACAATCAAATAAATAAATTCTCCCATTTTGGCATACAGGAATCAGACTTTTGAAAGAAATTTATTGCTTGATGTACCTTACTCAGAAAACGGAACAATATATAATCGGTTACTGAAAGAATTATCCGGAAAGAGGGGAGATGACTCAAACATCCCCCTACCAAAAGACGCATGAGTCAGCCAGAGGTTAGCATATGACTGTCTGGAATACGGGGCAAGGCATCAGCTGCAATATTTTCCTCTCCTCTTCTATCCTTAATAATCAAATTATAATCTTATAACAAAAAACTCCACCTTGTCAAACGCTGATTTAAATTTGTCATCTTATGCGAAAATACAAGAGAATTTTGATCCACAGACACTTGGAACGGCTTACCTGGTCTCTCATATAAGCATTAATATGGTTTAACCCTAATATCATTCCCAATGTGACCTCTATGGTACTATAGTTTCTTTCTGATATGAAAGAAACTCCTTTAAAAAATAACAAATTTAAAGATAACATCATATTTCCCTTGCATTAAAACTCCACCAACTCCAACATCATGAGCATCTACATAAAATTCAATTTTTCTATCATAATTTGAAGTAGAAAATAAGTGTGCACTTAAAAGTATCTGTTCCTATTTCTTAGAGGCCTCATCACAATAATTAACCCACATAAACTAGACTTTCTTTGACAGCAAGTTGATTAATGGTAAGGCAATAGTTGAAAAGTTTTTACAAAACCTACGATAATATCCAGCGATACCCAGAAATCTTAATAACCTTTTCTTATATATAGGTGCAGGAAATCCTAAAATATTTTCCACATTAGCGTTAATTGGTTTGACACTTCCCTGACCAACAGCATAACTTAGAAATACTGCAGATGCTATAGCAAATTCACTCTTCAAAAGGTTTACAGTTAAAATTCCTTAGTCCAACCTGTTAAATACTTACCTCATTAAATGCAAATGTTTTTGAGTACAGTACAATATCATTTATATACGCAGAACAATTTTTTACATTGCACAATACTTAATCTATTAATCTTTGAAAAGTACTACCACTGTTTTTCATACCAGAGAAGAACAGTTTATATTGACGCAAACTATCCATATTTACGTTTGTAGAATTTTTTTTTTTGCTCCTTCACTCAATAGATCCAACTTAGCTACAAATTTAGCATCTTCTATCTGATCAATAAATACATCACTCTTGGAATAGGATACGAGTCAGCTTTAGTGACCTTATTTGCCTTTCTGAAATCAGTAAAAAAAGTCAATAGGAAATGCCATCAGATTTATTTACCAACAAAGAAGGTGAACTCCAAGAACTATTCCTTTTTTTCAATCAGATCACTGTCAAGCATTTCTGTCTTTTTTTCTCATTATCTCCCTCACATTAGGATTCATTATATAGGTTTTGATTAATGGGTGTTGCATTTTCAACCTCAACTTCAACTCGTGTATTATTTGCATGATTTTCTTTTTTTCATCTTAATGATCACACTATTTTTAAGTTATTTACCTCATTTCAATTGTTTAGCAGTTTATCTTCACTTGTCCCCAACTTCATATTAATAACTTCATCCATTACCTCTACATTATCAGACCTAACACATGCACAATACACATTCGTATCATTATCATCCTTTATAGAATTTTTATCAAGATGTGGTTTTATCATGTTTACATAACACAGTTGTTTTGGCTTGCCTCTTTCTTGAGTATTTACAATATACTTCACTTTTCCCACTCTTTTCTCAATCAACCAGGGGCCAAAAAAATCCTACCTTCAAAGGATTTCCTGTTTGAGGCAATAATACCAAGACTTTGGTTGAACTCTCTTCTTCTAGATTTATTGTCATACCATTCTTTCATATCTTCCTGACACTGTTGCAAATTGTCTGCAGCAATATCTCTAGCCCTACACAATCTGTTTTTGCTAAAAGTTTTACAAAAAGCAGGAATCAGCTGCATTTGTGCTGGCTGTATATTCTGGTTGGGTTTATCAACTCGCTGACATAATTCACAAGTCTTACATTACAGGGATACATCTCTCTTCATATTTGGTCAACAGAATAGTCTTATTAACCTGTCAGTAGTCTTACTGACTCCCAAGTGTCCAGCCAAACAAGAAAAAAGGGATAAAGCAATAACATGTACCCTATATCTTTTTTTTTTTTTTTTAAGAGCAAAGTCTGCTTTCTTACTTCCCAGTGATCAGAAACTGGAACATGAGCAGGCCTCCACTTTCTCATTAATACACCACTGTACATAATATGGAAATGACACATCAGTCCCATTCCCATTTCTCGCAGCTTCACTCCAACACTCTTCCAAACTCTCATCACGCTTCTGTAACCTTGTCAACGACTCACTGTCCACAACATAATGTGGAAGTACATCAATTTCTAATTCCACACTGCACTTCTCATTCCTAATTCCACTGCATTATATCTGGTTACACACTGCTCTTTATCAAATTCATTACCAAAATCAAATTCAACGTCTCCTCTCTTTGACATTGCCATGGTCACAGCACAAGCTGGGTAAACAGCTTCACTGTACTGTACATCATCATCAGCTTTACACTACTTTTAGGCATTCTCCACTTTTATATCCGACATCAAATGGATTTTCAATTATAATAGGCTCGGACTAATTTCTCGCTAGACAGTTCATTCCGTAATAGCATATGTATTACAGATAAAGGAAGCTCCGCACAAACCCCAACATTTACACTGCCACTCAAAGATCCACACTCATGATCCACGTTATACATGGGACAGTCATCCCTGATCGTAACCTTCATACACTTATTTCTTCATGAGAGTAAGACTCCTCTCTCCACTCTAATACATCTTTCACAATTAAACTCTGAGTTGCTCCAGTATCTCTCAATATTATACATTTTCTTTCAGGTGTACGTTTAATACTAACCTTTCCTTCAGTAATATATGGCTCTAAATTTGCAAATTTTGGTCTGCTCACACTGTACTCATTACCTCTTACATTACAAATATTCTGGGTCTTTTCCCAAGCAGCAGTTAATCCCACAAACTTTTTTTTTTTTTTTTCTTTTTTTTTTGCAATGATATATAGCCTGACCAATATCTCCACACCCCAAACATTTCATTGGTGGTCTCTCCTGTCAACTAGCATAAGGGTTACGATTGGACTGAGGTCTTGGACACTTCAATAGTGTTTGTCATTTGTATCTATTCCCTATGAAATTTGGTAATACATTGTTAGGTGGCCATCCATTTGATAATGTGTATTAGGTTGTTTAACATTTTAATAGCTCTGATGATTATAATGTTTATAATAATTCTGCCGATCACTGTACCTCTCCCTTATACATTTTGTGTGCCAACTCTAATTGGTCCGTCATCCTAGCAACATCCACCACATTCATTACACTATTGATTATTTCATAGATAATTTCAGGGCGTGCAATGCTTTTGAAATGTTCCAACAGAATTAGTTGTCTTAATTCATCCATCATCTCTACTTCATCAAACTGACACAACCTGTTGAATTTCATTCTACACTCTTTAGCCACCTCAAGATAAGTTTTTCGACCTGTTTCCTTATGTCCATAACCTCCTCGTGTACACTGCTGCAGCCATTTCCACTGTCTTTAATACTGCCTCTTTAACAGCCTTATAATTCACTGATTCTATCATAATCAGATATGCATACGCCTCTTTAGTCTTAACCTTAACTTTACTCTTCACTAACATAGCACAGTCACTTTCATCCCTTTCTTTAAAAGTTGCAACTTTTAGAAACTAGATAAAGAAATCCTAAGCTTCTTCTATAAACTCAGTTAACTGTTTTACTCTATCATATTTATCTCCTATTCCTCCTCTCGTACCTGTCCTATTTATCTCCTATTCCTCCTCTTGTACCTGTCCTCTCTTCTATTTCTAATTTCCTAAGTCTTACCTCTTTTCTACTTCTATCCAATCTTTTATGCCTCTGCCTGTATTCTTTCTTTTTTTTGCGTGTGTCTATATTCTCTTTCTCTCTGCCTTTAGTTGCATTTTCTTCAGTTCAAATTCTATCCTTAATCTCTGCAATGCCACATTTTCCCTCATCTGTATATAACAGTCACCGATGTTTAAAACATTCAGATTCCTTAGATATTGATAAGGACACCAATTCATCATTCAATTCTCTTTGCACATCACTTTTTGATATGTTACCTCTGAGAAACTTCATACATAACTGCCATCTGGTATAATTCATCTTTACTGCACTAGCACGAAAAGTGTACATTCTATTTTTTGCGTGTTCTGTCAAGTTTAACCACAAATTTGGTACATGTATGAAGTCTTACTTTTTACGGAAAACTTCACCAGTACATCACACATTAACACAGTAGAGTACTAACCAACAACACTGCGGTACAGCTTGTTACACTGGAAAATCATTTCACTTGGTTCCGCATTCAGTACACTTGGTCTCAGCTCTTTGACAGGCACCCATGTTGCGACTTCACCCCTTCCTTCAAGGATGTAAAATCAGCCCATAGACTCATTAGATAAGAAATCTAAAATAATTGTTTCTGTTAACAGAAAGAAGTAGCTCAGATACAGATGCACCTTACCATCTGGCTAACATCTGACAGCTGACTACCGCTTGATATTATCCCCTTTCCATTCAGCCTTGGTTTAAGTACCAGACACAGGTGTATAAAAATAACCTAAATGCATTTACAATATGAAAATACACATGCGCTTTCTCAACATATACATATAACATAATTTTCTCCAAATACAATGCATTTCCTCTATTTATCTCAATTGCTCAGTCGTATGCAAATACAATGACCTCAGTTTACAACATAATTGCTTGAAATCACCAAGGTGTATACAGATAACCTTATACATTAACCAAACAAGCGTTATAAAATATCCTAACCAAAACCGAGGATTGTAGAGGGAAATCAAACAAAACATTGAAATACTATTTCTGTATTTGTATACAATTAATTTCTATCAATTTCTCTTATATTTCACAGTTTTCTTAATCACCCATATATTCCAAAATTGTAAAGATACATGCGATTAATTCATACGCAATCAAATGAATAAGTGTTCCCATTTTAGCATATACCAATCAAACTTTTCAAAAACTTTATTGTACAATGTACATTACTCAGAAAACTGAACAAATTATAATGGGTAACTGAAAGAATCATTGGGAAAGAGGGGAGATGACTGTAACATCCCCCTCCCAAAAGAGGCATGAGTCAGCCACAAGTTGACAGATGATAGACTGGAATACGGGACTAGGCATCACCTGCAACATTTTCCTTTCCTCATATCCTCAATAACCAAATCATAATCTTATAGCAAAGGACTCCAGCTTATCAAACGTTGATTGAAATTTTTCATCTTGCCCTTTTAAAAATACAAGTGAATTGTGATCCGCAAACACTCGGATCGGCTTACAAGATCCTCTCAAATAAACATTAAAATGGTTCAGCCCTAATATCAATGCCAATGTGTCCTTCTCAATAGTACTATAGTTTTCTTGATACGAAAGAAACTTTTTGAAAAATAACAAATTGAAAAATAAATATCATCTTTCAGTTGCATTAAAACTCCATCAACTTCAAAATCACGAGCATCTACATGCAATTTAAATTTTATATCATAATCTTGGAGTAGAAAGTATGTGTGCACTTAAAATCATCTGTTGCAATTTCTTAAAGGGCTCGTCACAAGGATCACTCCACATGAATATGACTCTTTGATAGCTAATTGGTTAATGGCAAGACAATGGTTGAAAAGTTCTTACAAAACATATGATAATATCCAGCTGTTCCCAGAAATCTTAATAACTTCTTTTTATTTGTAGGTGCTGGAAATCCTACAATATTTTCCACATTAGCATTAACTGGATTGACACTTCCCTGACCAAAAACATAGCTTAGATATTCTAGAGATGCTTTAGCAAATTCAATCATCAATAGGTTTGCAGTTGAGTATGCTTAGTCCAACTTGTTAAACAATTACCCAATTAAATGCAAATGTTTTTGAATATAGTACAATATCATTTATATACACAGAACAATTTTTAACATCACACAGTACTTGATTTAGCAAAATTTTAGAAAGTACTACCACTGTTTTTCATTCAAAAGAACACTTTATACTGATAAAAACCATCAATAGTTACATATGCAGAAATTTCTTTTCCTCCTTCAGTCAGAGGTACTTCCCAACACCTTTTCAATAAATCCATCTTAGTTACAAGTTTAGCATCTCCTATCTAATCAATGCAAACGTCACTCTTTGAATACGATAAGAGTAAGCTTTAGTGACCACATTTACCTTTCTGTAATAGGTACAAAATGTTCAGGAAATGCCATCAGGTTTAGTTACCAACAGACAGGTTGAACTCCAAGGACTCTTACTTTATTTTAATCAGATCATTAGTATGCATATACTGTATTTTTTTCTCATCATCCCCCTCACCTTATGATTAATATATATATGTGTTGCTTAATGGGGGCTGCATATTCAACCTCAACATAATGCATTATATCAGTTATCAGTTGTCTTACGAACATCGGAAAATTAAGACATAAACTCGTGTATAATTTGTATGATTTCCTTTTCTTCACAGTTTCTAAATGACCACGCTTCTTTACTATGCTATTTAACACATTTTATTTGTTTAACAGTAGATCTTCACATGTCCCGAACTTCATATTTTAACCTTCATTCATTATCTCTCCATTATCGAACCTAACACATGCACAATACACATTGGTACCATTATCATGCTTTATAGAATTTTTATCATAATAGGGTTTTATCATGTTTACATGACACAATTGGTTTAGCTGGCGTCTTCCTGGAGTATCTACGATATAGTTTAATTCTCCCACTCTTTTCTCAATCACCCAGGGACCAAAAAATCTTGCTTTCAAAAGATTTCCTTTTTGTGACAATAATACCAACACTTGATCTTTTGGTTTGATCTCTCTTCTTCTAGATTTAATGTCATACCATTCTTTCATATCCTCCTGACTCTCTTTCAGATTCTCTGCAGCAGTCTCTCTAGCCCAACATAATCAGTTTCTGAAGTCTAAAACATACTTCAATGCCCAGGAGAATGACTTTTCCCTATCCACTTGTCCTTCAGCATACTGTTTGGAACTCTCACTTTATATCCATACAACAGGTCAAATGGGCTAAAACCTGTACATTTTTGTACTTCATATCCAATGGCAAACAATGCTAAAGGCACACCCTCGTCCCAATCCAGAGACAATTCCTCGCAATACATTCTCAAAGTATTTTAGAATCTGGTGGAATATCTCCCCAATTCCTGTTCTTTGTGGGTGATAAGCACTTAAAACAAATTGTTTTATATAAAACTTCTTTAATATTTTCGTGAACTTTCCTGAAGTGAAATTACTTCCTTAGTCTGTCCAGTTTCAGTCACAGCCACCTAAGAGAAATATCTCACTAGCTCTCTTAATATATTTTTAGAATATATGCTACATAAAAATGCTGCTTCTGGAAATCTGGTAGACGCATATACTATTGTTAATAGATGCTGATTTTCTTTACGTGTATTTGGTAGAATACCTACACATTCAAATACAATTTTGCTAAAAGATTTACAAAAAGCAGGGATTGGCTGTATTGGTGCTGGCTGTATAGTCTGGTTGGGTTTATCCACTCGCTGACATAAGCCACAAGTCTTACAGTACTTGGACACCTTTCTCTTCATATTTGTCCGATAGAAATGAGTTAGTAACCTGGCAGAAGTCTTACCGACTTATAATGTCCAACCAAACAAGATCAAGGTGATAAAGCAATAAGATGTACTTTATATTCTTTATAGAATAAGACTGCTTTCTTAAACTCCTAGTGATCAGAAACTGGAACTTGAGCAGGCCTCCACTTTCTCATTAACAAACCACTGTACATAATATCGAACTGACACATCACTCCCACTCCCATTTCTAGAAGATTCACTCCAACACTCTTCCAAACTCTCATCACTCTTCTGTAACCGTGTCAACTACTCAATGCAAAAAAAAAAAAAAAGAAAAGAATATCTGGAAGTACACCAATTTCCTATTCCAAACTGAACTTCTCATTTCCCAATTCCACTGCATTATCTTTGGTTATAGACTCCTTATCGTATATGTTACCAAAATCATATTCAGCTACTCCTCTCTTTGATAGTGCCTTGATCAAAACACAAGCTGTGTAAACAGTTTCACTGTACTGTACATCATCATCAGGTTTGCACTTTTTCAAGGCGCTCTCCACATTTTTATCCGTCACGTGGTTCACCTCTACAGTAGCCACTACATCAAGCGGATTTTCATTCATAATAGGCTCTGGGACTAATTTTTCGCCCGCCAGTTCATTCCCAAATAACATGTATTCCAGATAAAAGAAACTTCTCACACATCCTAACTTTCACACTGCCACTCATAAATCTACTCTCAAGATTCACATTATATATGGAACAGTCATCCCTGATCTTGTCATTATTACACTAATTTCTTCATCAGAGAAAGACTCCTCTGTCCGCTTTAATATATCTTTCAGAATAAAACTCTGATTTGCTCGTTTCTCAAAATATTAATTTCTGTCAGGACTACCTTTAATCTCAACCTTTCTTTCAGTAACAAATGGTTTAGAACTTGCAGAGTATGGTTTACTCACACTGTACTCATTTCCTCTTACATCACAAATATCCTGGGACGTTCCCCAAGCAGTAGTTAATTCTGCAAACTTTAGGGTTTTTTGACACTGATGTTTACCGTGACCAGTTTCTACACATCCCAAACATTTCATTGGTTGTCTCTCCTGTCATCTAGAGTAAGGGTTACGATTGGACTGAGGTCTTGGATACTTGTATGGTGTTTGTCTTTGGTATCTAATCCCTATAGAATTTGGTGATACAAAGTTAGGTGGCCTTCCACTAAATAATGTTTATTATGTTGCTTAACATTTGAATAGATATGATTTTAAAATGTTTATCATAAATCTACCTATTACTCTACCTTACTCCACTTTCTTTAAGTGACACCTCTCGCCTATACATTTTGTGTGCCACTTTCAATTGGTCAGGAATCCTGGCCACATTCTTCACTCTACTCTGACTCATTTCATAATCAATTTCATAGTGTACAATGCTTTTTAAATGTTCCAACAGAATTAGTTGTCTTAATTCATCCATTTTCGCTACTTCATCAGAGTTACACAACCTGTCGAATTTCATTCCACACTCCCTAGCCAACTCAAGATGAGTTTGCCCACTTGTTTCCTTAATGTGCATAAACCTCTTGTACATTTCTGTATCCATTTCCACCGTTTCTAACACTGCTACATTAAGTTCCTTGTAGTCCACTGATT
Organism: Panulirus argus; assembly: GCA_038088735.1. Classification (NCBI taxonomy): domain Eukaryota; kingdom Metazoa; phylum Arthropoda; class Malacostraca; order Decapoda; family Palinuridae; genus Panulirus; species Panulirus argus. Next base: position 15,313 of record JAYMFT010267451.1, read on the forward strand.
CTTTCGTACTCAGGCATGCACACGCTCTTTTAGTCTTAGCCTTAACTTTAATCTGCACCAACATAGCCCAGTCACTTTCGTCCTGTTCTTTAATAGCGAAAACTTTTTCAGACTGAATAAAGAAGTCTTTGGCTTCTCCTTCTATAAACTCAGGTAACTGATTTACTCTATCCTCTTTATCTCCAATTCCTCTTCTTGTTACTGACCTCTCCTCTGTTTCTGTCTGTATCCTCTCTCTTCTACCTCTGCCTGGTATTCATTCCTTTTCGGCATCTGCCTTTATTCTCTTTCTTTTTGCCTCTAGTTTCATCTTCTTAAGTTCAAATTCTATCCATGATCTTACCAATGCAACCTTTTCACTCATCTGCATCTCACAGTCACCGGTTTCTAAAATCCTCAGGTTCCTTCAATATAGCTAAGGCCATCAATTAATCGTTTAATTCTCTCTGCATATCAATATTTGGTATGTGATCTTAGAGTAATTTCATAAATAACTGCCATATGGTTCAATTCATCTATATTGCACTAGTACAAGAAGTGTACAACCTGGGTTTCCCCTATTTTTAGCTTTATTTGCAATGTTTAACCACAAATTTGGTACAGGTATGAACATTTAGTTTCTTACGGAAAGCTTCACCAGTGCAACACACATTAACACAGTAGAATACTAACCCAAAACACTGCGGTACAACTTGTTACACTGGACAATCAATACACTTGGTTCCGCTTCCAGTACACCTGGTTTCAGCTCCCGGACAGTTCCCCATGTTACGACCTCACCCCTTCCTTTAAGGATTTATAATCAACCAAGAGACCCTTTAGATCATAAATCTGAAGTGATAGTTTCTGTTAACACAGAGAATTGTTCAGACACAGATGCCACTTACTAACTTGCTCACATCATCACAGCTGACTACCGCTTAATATTCTGACAGATGACGACCGCATAATATAACCCCCTTTCCATTCAGCCCTGGTTTTGATACCAAACACAGGTCTATAAAAATAACATAAACATTGTTACATTGTCAAAATAAACTTGTGCTCTCTAGACATGTATATATAACATAATTTATGCCAAATACATACTCAGAATTCTTAACAACCCTTTCCTTTTTGTAAGTTCTGGAAATCAAACAATATTTTCCACATTAGCATTAATTGGTTTGACACTTCCCTGACCAACAACGTAACTTAGATATTCTACAGATGCCATAGCAGATTCACTCCTCAAAAGACTTACAATTAAATTTACTTAGTCCAACCTGTTAAACGGTTCCCTCATTAAATACAAGTGTTTTTGAATACATTGCAATGTCATCTATATACACAAAACAGTTCTTAATATCACACAATACTTGATATACTAATGTTTCGAAAGAGATACCACTTTTTTTCATACCAAAGGAGAACACTTTATATTGATATAAACCATCTGTAGTCACATATGGAGAAACTTCTTTTCCTCCTTTAGTCATATGTAAATCCCAATACCATTTCAATAAATCCATCTTAGTTACAAATTTATCATCTCCTATCTGATCAATAAAAACATCACTCTCGTAATAGGATATGAGTCAGCTTCGGTGAACTTATTTATCTTTCTGTACTTGGTAAAAGATCTATAGGAAATGACATCAGGTTTACTTACCAACACAGAGATGACTATCAAGCATATACTGTGTTTTTTATTTTTTCTCATTATGCCCTTAACCTTAGGATTCGCTCAATAGGGTTTTCCTTATTGGGTGTTGCATTTTCAACCTCAGTATCATGCTGTATTACAACAGCTATCAGTTCTCTTAGGATCATCAAAAAAATGTAGACCTAAACTATTGTATTATTTGTAGGATTTCCTTTTCTTCGGCTTCTAAATGATCATGCTGCTTTCCTAAGTTATTTACCACATTTCAGTTGTTTAATAGTTTACCTTCACATGTCCCCAACTTCATATTTTCACCTTCCTCCATTATCTTTACATTAACAGACCTAACACATGCATAATTATCTTTAAATGCCATAATTGGATTGTCTTACGTCTTCCTGGATTATTTACAATATAGTTGAATTCTCCAACTCTTTTCTCAATCACCCAGAGACTAAAAAATCTTGCCTTCCAAGGCTTTCCTGTTTGAAGGCTACAATACCAACCCTTGATCACTTGGTTTGAATTCTCTTTTAGATTTATTGTCATACCGTTCTTTAATATCCTCCTGCCACTCATTCATATTTTCTGCAGCAATATCTCTAGCCCTACGCAATCTGTTTTTGCTAGAAGATTTACAAAAAGCAGGAATTGGCTACAATGGTGCTGGCTGTATTGTCTGCTTGGGTTTATCCACTCGCTGACATAATTCACAAGTATTACAGTACTGGGATAACGTCTCTTCATATTTGAAAAATATGATAGAATTAGTAACCTGTCAGTAGTCTTACTAATTCCCAGGTGTCCAACCAAAAAAGGACAACGGGATAAAGCAATAACATGTACCTTATTTTTATTTTTCTAGAATAAGTCTGCTTTCTTACCTCCCACTGATCACAAACTGGAACTTCAGCAGGCCTCCACTTTCCCAATAACACACCAATCTATGTATAACATCAAACTGACGCATCTCTCCCACTTCCATTTCCAGCAGCTTCACTCCAAGACTCTTCCAAACTCTCATCACTGTTCTATAACCTTTTCAACTGCTCACTGCTCACAACATTATCTGGAATTATTCATTTCCTAATTTCACATTGCACTTCTTACTTCCCAATTCCAGTGCATTATCTCTGGTTGCACATTCCACTTTATCAAACATTTTGCCTAAATCTTATTCAAATTCTCATTTCTTTGACATTCCCCTATTTACAATAGAAGTTGAGTAAACAGTTTCACTGTACTTACTTTACCATTTACTTACACTCTTTTGATGCGTTCTCCACATTTTTATCGTCAATTGGCTCACTTCTATAGTAGCCGCGATATCAAATGGATTTTCATTCATAATCGTCTCTGGGACTAATTTCTCGCCAGCCAATTCATTCCCCCATGGTATATGCATTACAGATAAAGTAAGCTCCTCAAATACCCCAACTTTCACACTGCCTCTCATAAATCCATCCTCATGATGCACATTATGTACGGGACAGTCATCCCTGATCTTAACTTTCTTACACTTATTTCTTCATCAGAGTAAAACTCCTTAGTTCTCTTTAATACTTCTGTCAAAATTAAACTCTGATTTGCTCCAGTATCTCTAATATTACTTTTTTTTCTTTTTGGAGTACCTTTAATGCTAACCTTGCCTTCAGTCATATATGGCTTAAAATGTGCAAACTCTTTTTAGCTCACACTGTACGGAAAGCCTCTTATATCAAAAATTTCCTGGGTCTTTCCCCAAGCAGCTAATCCCACAAGCTTTTGGGTTTTCTGACACTGATATTTAGTTGACCAATTTCTCCATATCCCAGATATTTCATTGGTGTTCTCTTTTCAATTAGCATAAGGGTTAAGATTGGACTGAGGTCATGGATGCTTGTATGGTGTTTGTCTGGTATATTTTCCCTATAGAATATAGTGACACATAGTTTCGTGGCCTTCCACTAACCAAAGTGTATTAGGTTTCTTAACATTTGAAGAGTTCTGATGACTGCAATGTTTATCATAATTCTTCCGATAACTCTACCTTACTCTACTTTGTTTAAATGGCAACTAACTCATTATATTTTGTGTGCGACTTCTTACTAGTCAACTCTCCTGGCCACATCCATCACATTCTTCACACTACTCGTAATTATTTCATAGTTAATTTCGAGCTGTATAATGCTTTTGGAATGTTCCAGCAGAATTAGTTGTCTTAATTCATCCATCGCATTTACTTCATCCGACTTACACCACCTGCCGGATTTCATTCCACACTCATTAACCATCTCAAGATTAATTTGTCCACTCGTTTCCGTAATGTCCATAACATTTCTCCTGTAAACTTCTACATCCATTTCCACCGTCTTTAACACTGCTTCTATAACAGCCGTATAATCCACTGATTCTATCATACTCAAAAATGCTTTCGTCTCTTTAGGCTTAGCCTTAACTTTATTCTGCACCAACATAGCCTAGTCACTTTCATCCCATTCTTTGATAGTTGCAACTTTTTCAAATTGAATAAAGGAATTCTCAGTTTCTCCTTTTGTGAACACAGGTAACTGATTTAGTCATCTTAATCTCCAATTCCTCTTCTTGTGCCTGTCCTCACATCTATTTCTGATTACCTTATTCTCACCTCTCTTTTTGGCTCTATCATCTCTTTTTTTGCCTCTGACTGTATTGTTTCTTTTTCAGCGTATGTCTGTATTTCTTTCCTTTTGCCTGTAGATAACATTTTCTTCAGTTCATATTGTATCCTTAATGTCTCCTATGCTACCTTTTAACTCATCTACATCTCACGGTCACCGAAATTTAAAACCATCGAGTTTCTCAAATATTGATAAGAACACAAATTCATCGTTAATTCTCCATGCATTTCACTTTTTGATATATGACCTCAGAGAAATTTCATACATAGCTGCCATCTGGTATAATTCATTTATACTGCACTGGTCAAAAAAAGTGTACATCCTATTATTTGCGTTATCTGTCAAGTTTAACTACAAATTTGGTACAAGTATGAACACTTACTTTTAACGGAAAGCTTCACCAGTACCTCATAGATTAACACAGTAGAGTACTAACCAACAACACTGCGGTACATCTTTTTACACTGGAGAATTAATTCATTTTGTTCCTCTGCCAGTACACTTGGTTTGAGCTCTCGCACAGGTGCCTATGTTACGACAACACTCCTTCCTATAGGGTTGTATAATCATCCCAGAGGCTCATTAGACCAGAAATCTGAAATAATCGTTTCTGTTAACAGAGAGATTTAGTTCAGAACAGATGCCCCTTATCATTTGGCTAACATCTGACAGCTGACGACCGCTTAATATTATCCCCTTTCCATACAGTCTTGGTTTAAATACCAAACACAGTTCTATAAAAATAACATATATTTATATTATGCAAATAAACATGTGCTCTATCGACGAATACATATAACATTATTTGCTCCATATACAATGCTCTTCCTTTATCTATCTCACTTGCTCAGCCGTAGGCAATTATACTGACATCAATTTACAGCATAATTGCTTGAAATCACCAAGATAGATAAACATATACATCAACCAGACAATTGTTATACAACATCCTTACCAAAACCGAAGTTCAAGAGAAGAGAGAATTAAAAAAATCTTTGCAATATATTTTCCATTTTTGTATACAGGTAATTTCTTTCAATTTCTCTTACATCTTATATTTTGATTAGTCCCCTATATATTGTAAAATAGTAATGATGCACGCGATTAATTGACTCGCAATCAAATAACTTTCTCATTTTAGCATATAGCAATCAGACTTTTCAAAAAACATTTTTGTATAGTGTAAATTACACAGAAAACTAAACAAATTATAATGGGTAGCTGAAAGAATTGTTGGAAAAGAGGGGATGTGACTGTTAAATCCTCCTCTCAATATAGGCATGAGTCAGTCACAAGTTGATAGGTGACTGACTGGAATATGGTACAAGTTATCAGGTACAATATTATCATTTCCTTTTATATCCTCAATAACCCAATCATAATCTTATAACAAAGGACTCCACCTTGTCAAACGTTGATTTATGTCCTTCATCTCATGCAAAAATACAAGAGAACTGTGATCCGCAAACTCTTGGATCGGCTTACATGATCCTCTCAAATAAACATTAAAATAGTTCAACCCTAATATTAATGCCAATGTGACCATCTCAATAGTACTATAGTTTTTATGATAAGAAACTTCTTTGAAGAATAAAAAAATGAAAAGTAACATCATCTTTCCCTTGCATTAAAACTCCACCAGCTCCAAATTAAGAAGCTTCTACATGTAATTTCAATTTTCTATCATAAGTTGGAGTACAAAGAATGGGTGCATTTACAAGCATCTTTTTCAATTTCTTAAAGATCTCTTCACAATGATCACTCCAAATAAATTTGAATTTCATTTATTTGAAGTTGGTTAATTGAAAGACAATTGTTCAAAAACTCTTAAAAAACCTACGATAATATTCAGCCATACCTAGAAACCTTAATAACCCTTTCTTTTTTGTAGGTTCTGTAAATCAAACAATATTTTCCACATTAACATTAATTGGTTTGACACTTCCCTGACCAACAACATAACTTAGATATTCTACAGATGCTATGGCAGATTCACTCTTCAAAAGGCTTACAATCAGATTTACTTAGTTCAACCTGTTAAACAGTTACCTCATTAAATATAAGTGTTTTTGGATACATTACAATGTCATCTATATATACAAAACAATCTTTGATATTACACAATACTTGATATACTAATCTTTCGAAAGTACTACCACTGTTTTTCATACCAAAGGAGAACACTTTATATTGATATAAACCAATCGTAGTTACATATGCAGAAACTTCATTTCCTCCTTTAGTCGGATATACATCCCAATACCATTTCAATAGATTCATCTTAGTAACAAATTTAGCATCTCCTATCTGATCAATACAAACATCACTCTTGGAATAGGGTGCGAGTCAGCTTCATTGAACTTATTTATCTTCTAATCAGTAAAAGATCTATAGGCAATGACATCAGGTTTGGTTACCACCACAAAGCGTGAACTCCAAGAACTGTTACTTTCTTGACCAGATCACTGTCAAGCATAAACTGTGTTGTTTATCTCATTATGCCTCTAACCTTAGGATTCCCTCAATATGGGTTTTGCTTAATGGGTGTTGCATTATCGACTTCAATATCATGCTGTATTACATCAGTTATCAGTTCTCGTAGGAACATCAAAAAATAAAGACCTAAAGTATTGTATGATTTGTATGATTTCCTTTTCTTTAGCTTGTAAATGATCATGCATCTTTTCTAAGTAATTTACCACATTTGAATTGTTTGATAGTTTACCTTCACATGTCCCCAACTTCATATTTTCACTTTCATCCATTATCTCTACATTATCAGACCTAACACATGCACAATACACAGAGGTATCAATATCATCCTTTAAAGAATTCAGTAATAAAAATACTTACATACCACAATTGGTTTGTTATGCGTCTTCCTGGATTATTTTTTCTCAATCACCAAGAGACTAAAATATCTTGCTTTCAAAGGCTTTCCAGTTTGAAGGCAATGATACCAACACTTGATCACTTAATTTGAACTCTCTTCTTCTAAATTAATTGTCATACCATTCTGTAATATCCCTCTGCCACTCATTCATATTTTTTGCAGCAATATCTCTAGCCCTACAAACTCTGTTTTTTGCTAGAAGATTTACAAAAATCAGGAATTGGGTGCGTTGGTGCTGGCTGTATTCTTTGGTTGGGTTTATTCACTAGCTGATATGATTCACAAGTATTACAGTACTGGGATACATGTTTCTTCATATTTGGCCATTAAAATAGACTTAGTAACCTGTCAGTAGTCTTACTGACTGCCAAGTGTCCAACCAAATAAGTACAACGGGATAAAGCAATAACATGTACCCTATTTTTTTTTTTTTTTGAATAAGTCTGCTTTCTTACCTCCCAATGATCATAAACTGGAACTTCAGCAGGCCTCCACTTTCCCAGTAACACACCAGTCCATAATAATATCAAACTGACACATCTCTCCCACTTCCATTTCTAGCAGCTTCACTCCAAGATTCTTCCAAACTCTCAACACACTTCTGTAACCTTGTCAGCTACTCACTGTCCACAATAAAATCTGGAATTACATCATTTCCTAATTCCACATTGCACTTCTCATTTCCCAATTCTAATTCATTATATCTGGTTACACATTCCTATTTATCAAATATTTTACCTAAAACATATTCAACTTATCTCTTTGACATTTCCCTGTTTATAACAAAAGTTGAATAAACAATTTCAGCGTACTGCACATCATCCTTTCCTTACACTCTTTTGATGCGTTCTCCATATTTTTGTCTGTCAATTGGCTCACTTCTACAGTAGCCGCGACATCAAATGGATTTTCATTCACAATAATCTCTGGGACTAATTTCTCGCCAGCCAATTCATTCCCCGATAGTATATGTATTCTAGATAAAGCAAGCTCCTCACATACCCCAACTTTCACACTGCCACACATAAACCACCCTCATGATGCACATTATATATGGGACAGTCATCCCTAATCTTAACATTCTTACACTTATTTCTTCATCAGAGTAAGACTCCTCATTGCACTTTAATACTTCTCTCAGAACTAAACTCTGATTTGCTACAGTATCTATAATATCATTCTTTTTCTTTCTGGAGTACCTTTAATGCTAACCTTGCCTTCAATCATAAATGGCTAGAGATTTGCAGGCTTTTCTTTAGCTCACACTGTACGCATAGCCTCTTACATCACAAATGTCCTGGGTGTTTCTCCAAGCAACAGTTAATCCCACAAGCATTGGGGTTTTCTGACACTGATATTTAGTTGACCAAATTCTACACATCCCAGATATTTCATTGGTGTTCTCTCCTTTCAATTAGCATAAGGGTTAAGATTCGACTGAGGTCACGGATGCTTGTATGGTGTTTGTCTCGTATATATTCCCTATAGAATATAGTGATACATAGCTTCGTGGCCTTCCACTAAACAATGTGGACTAGGTTGCTTATCATTTGAAGAGTTCTGATAACTCTACCTTACTCTACTTTGTTTAAATGAAAACAATCTCTATATTTTTCGTGCCACATCTTACTAGTCAACTATCCTGGCCACATCCATCACATTTTTCACACTACTCATAATTATTTCATAGTCAGTTTCGAGGTGTATAATACTTTTGAAATGTTCCAGTAAAATTAGTTGTTTTTATTCGTCCATCGTCTCTACTTCCTCCGACTTACACCACCAGTCGAATTTCATTCCACACTCTATAGCCACCTCAAGAGGAGTTTCTCCACTTGTTTCCGTAATGTCCATAATCTTCATCCTGTATACTTCTACATCCATTTCCAAGGTCTTTAGCACTGCTTCTATAACAGCCAAATAATCCACTGATTCTGTCGTACTCAGAAATGCATTCGTCTCAATAGTCTTACATTTAACTTTACTCTGCATCAACATAGCCTAGTCACTTTCATCCCTTTCTTTGATAGTTGCAACTTTTTCAAACTGAATAAAGGAATTCTCAGCTTCTCGTTTTATGAGCTCAAGTAACTGATTTACTCGGCCATCTAAATCTCCAATTCCTCTTCTTGTGCCTGTCCTCATATCTATTTCTAATTACCTTATTCTCACCTCTTCTTTTGACTCTATCATCTCTTTTTTGCCTCTGACTGTATTCTTTCTTTTTTCGCGTGTGTCTGTATTTTCATTCCTTTTGCCTCTAGATAGTATTTTTTTCAGTTCATATTGTATCCTTAATGTCTCCAGTGCCATCTTTTAACTCATCTACATCTCACAGGCACCGAAATTTAAGACCAAGTTTTTTCACATATTGATAAGGACACAAATTCATCGTTTAATTCTCTTTGCATTTCACTTTTTGATATATGAACTCAGAGAAATTTCATACATAGCTGCCATCTGGTATAATTCATCTATATTGAACTGGTAAGAAAAGTGTATATCCTATTTTTTGCGTTATATTTCGAGTTTAATCACAAGTTAGGTACAAGTATGAACACTTACTTTTTACGGAAAGCTTAACCAGTACATACACATTAACACAGTAGAGTATCAGCCAACAACACTCTGGTACAACTTGTTACACTGGACAATCAATTTACTTGGTTCCTCATCCAGTACACTTGGTTTGAGCTCCCGCACTAGTGCCACTGTCACGAAAACACCCCTTCCTTTAGGGATGTATAATCATCCCATTGGCCCATTAGATCAGAGATCTGAAATAATTGTTTCTGTAAACTGAGCGATTCAGTTCAGAACTGATGCCCCTTATCATTTGGCAAACATCTTCATACTGCTAACGATCGCTAAATATTATCTCCTTTACATTCAGCTTTGGTTTAAATAAGAAACATAAGTCTAAAGCAATAACATGAATATATTTACAATGTCAAAATAAACATGTGCTCTCTCAACATATACATATACCATGATTTGCTCCAAATACAATGCTCTTCCTGTATCTATATCACCTATTCAGTCGCATGCAAATATACCGACCTCGATTTACAGCATAAATACTTGAAATCACCAAGATAGTTACCCATATACATTGACCAGACAAGTGTTATACAAAATCCTTACCAAAACCGAAGTTCAGGATAAGAGAGAAAAAAAATGCAAAACACTTTCCATATTTGTCTTCAGTTAATTTCTTTCAATTTCTCTTACATTTTATATTGTTCTTAGTCCCTGATATATTGTAAAATAGTAAATATTCACGCGATTATTTGCTTTCTAATCAAATATATAAATTTTCTTATTTTAGAATATAATGTGCATTACATAGAAAACTGAACAAAATATAATAGGTAACTAAAAATATTGTTGGGAAAGAGGGAATATGACCGTAACATCCTCCTCCCAAAATAGGCATGGTCAGCCACAAGTTGACAGATGACTGACTGGAATACGGGACAAGTCATCGCTACTATATTATCTTTTCCTCTTATATCCTCAATAACCAAATCATAATCTTATAACAAAGGACTCTACCTTGTCAAACGTTGATTTGCGTATATCGTCTTATGCAAAAATACAAGGGGAACTGTGATCCAAAAACTATTGGATCGGCTTACATGATCCTCTCAAATACACATTAAAATGGTTCAACCCTAATATCGATGCCAATATGACCCTCTCAATAGTACTACTGTTTTTCTGATACGAAAGAAACTTCTTTGAAAAATAACAAAATGAAAAATAGACATCATCTTTCCCTTGCATTAAAACTCCACCAGCTCCAGAATAATTCGCGTCTACATACAATTTAAGTTTTTTATCATAATTTGGAGGGCAAAGTATGGGTGAACTTACAAGCATCTGTTTCAATTTCGTAAAGGCCTCTTCACAATGACCACTCCAAAAAAACTTGAATTTTTTTATTGCAAGTTGGTTAATGGAAAGACAATGGTTGAAAAAATATTAAAAAAACCTACGATAATATTCAGCCATACTCTGAAATCTTAATAACCCTGTCTTTTTTGTAGGTGCTGGAAATCAAACAATACTTTCCACATTAGCATTAATTGGTTTGGCACTTCCCTGACCAGCAACATAACTTAGATATTCTAAAGATGCTATAGCAACTTCGCTTTCGAAAACGTTTACAATTAAATTTACTTAGTCCAGCCTGTTAAACAGTTAGCTCATTCAATACAAATGTTTTCGAATATATTACAATATCATCCATATATACAAAACAGTTTTTAATATTACTCAATACTTGATATACTGATCTTTTGAAAGTACTACGACTGTTTTTCCTACCAAAGAAGAACACTTTATATTGACATAAAACATCCGTAGTTATATATGCAGAAACTTCTTTTCCTCCTTTAGTCAGATGTACATCCCAATACCATTTCAATATATCCATCCTAGTGACAATTAACTATCGCCTATCTAATCAATACAAACATCACTCTTGGAATAGGATACGAATCAGCTCTTGTGAACTTACTTACCTCTCTGTAATTAGTAAAAGATCTATAAGAAATACCATCAGGTTTAGTTACCATGACACAGGGTGAACTCCAAGAAAAGTTACTTTTTTCAATCAGATCACTGTCAAGCATATACTGTACATTTTTTATCATTATGACCTTAACCTTAGGATTCGCTCAATATGGGTGTTGCTTAATGGGTGTTGCATTTTAAACCTCAACATCATGTTGTATTGCATCAGTTATCAGTTCTCTTAGGAACATCAAAAAATAAAGACCTAAACTTTTGTATAATTTGTACGACTTCCTTTTCTTCAGTTTCTAAATGATCATGCTTCTTTTCTAAGTTATTTTGCACATATTCATTGTCTGATGATTTATATTCACATGCCTCAACTTCTTATTTTCACCTTCATCCATTATCTCTACATTATCATACCTAACACATGCACAATACACATAGGTATCAATATCATCCTTTAAAGAATTTCTATCATAATATGGTTCTATCATGTTTACATAATTGGTTTGGTTTGCGTTTTCCTGGATTATTCACAATATAGTTGAATTCTCCCACATTTTTTGAATCATCAAGAGACCAAAGATCTTGCATTCAAAGGCTTTCCTTTTTGAAGGCAATAATAGCAGCACTTGATCACTTGGTTTGAACTCTCTTCTAGATTTATTGTCATACCATTATTTAAATTTTCTGCAGTAACATGTATAGTCCTACACAATCTGTTTTCGCTAGAAGATATACAAAAAGCAGGAATAGACTGCATTGGTACTGTTGGTATTGTCTGGTTGGGTTTATCCACTCGCTGACATAATTCACAAGTATTACAGTACTGGCATACAAGTCTCGTCATATTTAGCTTATAAAATAAACTTAGTAACCTGTTATTAGTCTTACTCCCAAATGTCCAACCAAATAAGAACCACGGGATAAAGGTTTTATCATGTACCCCATATTAATATTTTTCAGTAAGTCTGCTTTCTTAACTCCCTGTGATCACAAACTGGAACTTTAACAAGCCTCCGCTTTTCTCATAGAACACCAATCTATACATAACATCAAACTGACACATCACTCCCACTGCAATTTCTAGCAGCTTCACTCCAAGACTCATCCAAACTCTCATCACTCTTCTGTAACCTTGTCAACTACTCACTATCCACAACAAAATCTGGAATTACATCAATTCCTATTTCCACACTGCACTTCTCATTTCCTAATTTCTCTACATTATCTATAGTTACACGCTACTCTTTATCAAGTATTTTACCTAAATCCTATTCAACTTCTCATCTCTTTGGCATTTCCCTGTTCCCAATAGAAGTTGGGTAACCAGTTTCACTTAACTGTATATTATCATCATACACTCTTTTCATGCGTTTACCATATTTTTATCCGTCGATTGGTTCACTTCTATACTAACCGCGACATCAAATGAATTTTCATTCAAAATAGGTTTTTGGGACTAATTTTTCGCCAGCCAAATCATTCCCCAATAGTATATGCATTACAAATAAAATAAGCTCCTCTTATACCCAAAATTTCACATTGCCACTTATAAATCCATCCTCATGATGCACATTATGTATGGGAATGTCATCCCTGATCTTAACCTTCTTACGCTTATTTCTTCGTCAGAGTAATACTCCTCAGTTCACTATAATACATCTCTCAAAATTAAACTGTGATTTATTCCAGTATCTCTACTGTCATATTTTTCCTTTCAGGAGTGCCTTTAATGCTAACCTTTCCTTCAGTAATATATAGCTCAAAATTTGCAAACTTTTTTTGTTCACAATGTACGCATAGCCTCTTTCATCACAAATATTCTGGGTCTTTCCCCAAGCAGCAGTCAATTGCACAAGCTTTGGGGTTTTCTGACAATGATATTTAGCGTGACCAATTTCTCCATATCCCAAACATTTAATTGGTGATCTTTACTTTCAACTAACATAAGGGTTACGATTGGACTGAGGTCTTGAATACTTGTATGGTGTTTGTCTTTGGTATCTATTCCCTATAAAATTTAGTGATACATTGTTACGTGGCCTTCCACAAAATAATGTGTATTAGGTTGCTTAACATTTGAATAATTCTGATGTTTGTAATGTTTATCATAATTTTCCTGATTACTCTGCCTTAATCCACTTTGTTTAAATGACACCTCTCCTTTTTACATTTTGCGTGCTACTTCTAATTGGTCAGCTATCCTGGCCACATAGATCACATTCTCAGCTCTATTCGTAATTATTTCATATCTAATTTCGAGGTGTATAATGTTTTTGAAATGTTCCAGCAGAATTAGTTGTCTTAATTCATCCATCGTCTCTACACCACCTGTCGAATTTCATTCTGCACTCGCTAACAACATCAAAATGAATTTGTTCACTTTTTTTCCTTAATGTCCTAAACTTCCTCCTGTACACTTTCGCATCCATTTTCACCGTCTTTAACACTGCTTCTGTAATAGCCTTATAATCCACTGATTCTCTCATATTCACACATACATTCATCTCTTTAGTCTTACCATTAACTTTACTCTGCACCAACATAGCCTAACCACTTTCATTCCGTTCCTTAATAGTTGCAACTTTTTCAAACAGAATAAAGAAATCCTCAGCTTCTTTTACGAACTCAGGTAACTGATTTACTCGACCATCTTAATCTCCAATTCCTCTTATTGTACCTATCCTCACCTCTATTTCTAATTTCCGTAGTCTCAACTCATTTTTTGCCTCAATCATCTCTTTTTTGCCTCTGCCTGTATTCTTTCTTTTACGGCGTCTCTCTGTATTCTCATTCTTTTTGCCTCTAGTTGCATTTTTTTTTTTCAGATTGTATCCTTAATATCTCCATTGCCACCTTTTCCCTCATATACATCTCAGAGTCCCAGAAATATAAAACCTTCAAGTTCATCAAAAACTTATAAGGACACCAATTCATCGTTTTATATACTTTGCATATCACGCTTTGATATGTGACCTTACAGAAATTTCATACATAGCTGCCATATGGTATAATTTTTTGCGCTATATTCCAAGTTTAACTACAAACTTGGTACAAGTATTAACACTTACTTTTTACGAAAAGCTTCACCAGTACATTACACATTAACACAGAAGAGTACTAAACAATACTGAAGTACATCTTGTTACAATGGAGAATCAATTTACTTGGTACCTCTTCCAGTACACTTGGTTTCGGCTCCTGCACAATTGCATATGTTACGACAACACCTCTTCCTATAGGGGTGTATAATCATCCTGGAGGCCCATTAGATAAGAAATATGAAATAATTGTTTCAGTTAACAGAGCGATTTAGTTCAAAACAGATGCCCCTCATCATTTGGCTATCATCTTCTGACAGCTGACGACCGCTTAATATTATCTCCTTTCCATTCAGTCTTGCTTTAAATACCAAACACAGGTCTATAGAAATAATATATGTTATATCTACATTATGAAAATAAACATGTGCTCTCTCTACATATATATACAACATTACTTGCTCCATATATAATTCTCTCGCTCTATCTACCTGACTTGTTCAGCCGCATACAAATACACTGACCCCAATTTTCAACATAATTGCTTGAAGTCACCAAGATAGATAACCATATACATCCACCAGAGAAGTGTTATACAACATCCTTACCAAAACCGAAATTCAAGCGAAGAGAGAAATGAATTAAAAATATTGTAATACATTTTCCATTTTTGTATACAGGTAATTTCTTTCAATTTCTCTTACATCTTATATTTTTCTTAGTCCCCGATATATTGCAAAATAGTGAACATGCACGCGTAAAATAGACTCGCAATTCAAATGTATAATTTTCTCATTTTAGCATATAGCTATCAGACTTTTCAAAAAACGTTATTCTATATGTACCTCACACAGAAAACTGAACAAAATAATATGGGTGACCGAAAGAATTCTTGGGAAAGAGGGAATATGACTATAATATCCTCCTCTCAAAATAGTCATGAGTCATTAGCAAGTTTACAGATGACTTACTGGAATATGGGACAAGTCATCAGCTAAAATATAATTTCCTCTAATATCCTCAATAACCAAATCACAATTTTAAGACATAGGACTCCACCTTGTCAAACGTTGATTTATGTATTTCATCTTATGGAAAAATACAAGGAAATTTTGATCCGCATACTCTTGGATCGGCTTACATGATTCTCTCAAATAAACAGTAAAATGGTTCAGTCCTAATATCCATGCCAATGTGACCTTCTCAATAGTATTATAGTTTTTTCTAATAAGAAAGAAACTTCTTCGAAAAATAACAAAATGAAAGATAACATCATCTTTCCCTTGCATTAAAACTCCACCAGCTCCAAAATCACGAGCAACTACACGCAATTTAAATTTTCTATCATAACTTACAGTACAAAGTATGGTGCACTTACAAGCATCTTTTTCAATTTCTTAAATTTAAGGGCCTCGTCACAATGATCACTCCAAATAAATGTGAATTTCTTTGATTGCAAGTTGGTTAATGGAAAGACAATGGTTGAAAAGCTCTTAAAAAACCTAAGATAATATCCAGCCATACGCAGAAATTTTAATAACCCTTTCTTTTTTGTAGGTGCTGCAAATCAAAACAATATTTTCCACATTAGCATTTATTGGTTTGACACTTCTCTGACCAACAACGTAACTTAGATATTCTAAAGATGTCATAACAAATTCACTCTTCAAAAAGATTACAAATAAATTTACTTAGTTTAACCAGTTAAACAGTTACCTCATTGAATACAAATGTTTTTGAATACAGTACAATGTCATCTATATACATAAAACACTTTAATATCACACGATACTTGATATACTAATTTTTCGAAAGTACTAGCAACGTTTTTTCATAACAAAGGAAAACACTTTATATTGATATAATCCATCCGTAGTTACATATGCAGAAACTTCTTTTCCTCCTATATTCAGATGTACTTCCCAATACCATTTCAATAAATCCATCTTAGTTACAAATTTGGATCTCCTATCGGATCAACACAAACATCACTCTTGGAATAGGATACGAGTCAGCTCCAGTGAACTAACTTATCTTTCTGTAATCGGTAAAAGATCTATAGGAAATGCCATTAGGTTTAGTTGCCAACACACAGGGTGAACTCCAAGAAAGTTTTTTTTTTTCAGTTAGATCACTGTCAAGCATATACTGTATTTTTTTTATTCTCATTAAGCCCTTACCCTTAAGATTCGCTCAATATCGATGTTGTTTAATGGATGGAGCATTTTCAACCTCAAAATCATGTTGTATTACATCAGTTATCAGTTCTCATTGGAATAGCAAAAAATAAAGATCTAAGCTATTGTATAATTTGTATGATTTCCTTTTCTTCAGTTTCTAAATGATCATGATTCTTTTCTTAGTTATTAACACATTTCCATTGTTTAAGAATTTATCTTCACATGCCCCAACTTCATATTTTCACCTTTATCCATTACATCTACATTATCATACCTAACACAGGCACAAAACACATAGGTATCAATATCATCCTTTAAAGAATTTCTATCATAATATGGTTTTATCATGTTTACATAACACAATTGGTTTAGTTTGCGTCTTCCTGGATTATTTACAATGTAGTTGAATTCTCCCACTCCTTTCTCAATCACCAAGAGACTAAGAAATCTTGCTTTCAAAGGCTTTCCTTTTTGAAGGCAATAATGCCAACACTTTATCACTTTGTTTGAACTCTCTTCTTCTAGATTTTTTGTCATACCATTATCTAATAACCTCCTGGCACTCTTTCAAATTTTCTGTAGTAATATTTATAGCCCTGCACAATCTGTTTTCGGTGGAACGTTTACAAAAAGCAGGAATTTATTACATTGCTGCTGGTACTATTGTCTGGTTGGGTTTATGCACTCACTGACATGATTCACATGTATTACAGTACTGGCATACAAGTCTCTTCATATCTAGCTTGAAAAATAGACTTAGTAACCTGCTATTAGTCTTACTTACTCCAAAATGTTCAACCAAATAAGAACCACGGGATAAAGGTTTATCATGCACCCGATATTAATATTTTTTAATAAGTCTGCTTTCTTACCTCCCAATGATCACAAACTGGAATTTCAGCAGGCTTCCGCTTTCCCAGTAACACACCAATCTGTACGTAATATCAAACTGACACCTCACTCCCACTCCAATTCCTAGCAGCTTCACTCCAAGACTCATGCAAAATCTCATCACTCTTCTGTAACCTTGTCAACTACTCACTGTCCACAACCAAATCTGGAATTGCACCAGTTCCTATTTCCACACTGCACTTCTCATTTCCCAATTCCACTACATTATCTCTGGTTACACACTACTCTTTTAAAATATTTTACCTAAATCATATTCAACTTTTCATCTCTTTGGCATTTCCCTGTTCCCAACAAAAGGTTGTTAACCACTTTAACTGTACTGTGCATCATCTTTATCTTACACTCTTTTCATGCGGTTTCGATATTTTAATCCGTCGATTGCTTCACTTCTATAATAGCCGCGACATCAAATGAATTTTCATTCATTATAGGTTTCTGGGATTAATTTTTCGCCAGCCAATTCATTCCCCAGTAGTATATATATTACGGATAGAATAAGTTCCTCACATACCCAAACTTTCACACTGCCACTCATAAATCCATCATCATGATGCACATTATGTATGGAACAGTCATCAATGATCTTAACCTTCTTACACTTATTTCTTCAACAGAGTACGACTCCTCAGTTCACTCAAATACATCTCTCAAAGTTAAACTGTGCTTTCCTCCAGTATCTCTAAATTAAATCTATTTTCTTTCAGGAGTACCTTTAATGCTAACCTTTCCTTCAGTAATAAATGGCTTAAAATTTGCAAACTTTTTTTTTTTTTTGCTCACATCGTACGCATAGCATCTTTCATCATAAATATTCTGGGTCTTTCCCCAAGCAGCAGTTAATCCCACAAGCTTTGGGGTTTTCTGACACTGATATTTAGCTTCACTAATTTCTTCATATCCCATACATTTCATTGGGGGTCGCTCCTTTCAACCTTTCAACTAAAATAAGGATTACGATTGGACTGAGGTCTTAGATACTTTTATGAAGTTTTTCTTTGGTATCTATTCCCCATATTATTTGGTGATACACTGTTAGGTAACCTTTCACTAAATAATGTGTATCAGGTTGCATAATATTTGAATTGTTCTGAAGTCAGTAATTTTTATCATAGTTTTTCCGATTATTCTGCCTTACTCCACTTTGTTTATATAACACATCTCCCTTTTTCATTTTGCGTGCTAATTTTAACTGGTCAGCTATCCTGGCCACATCCACCACATTTCACTCTACTCGAAATTATTTCATATTTAATTTCTAGGTGTATAATGCTTTTCAAATGTTTCAGTAGAATTAGTTGTCTTAATTTATCCATCGTCTCTACTTCATCAGAATTACACCACCTGTTGAATTTCATTCCACATCCTCGCTAACAACATCAAAATGAGTTTGTCCACTTGTTTCCTTAATGTCCATAAACTTCTTCCTGTACACTTCAGTATCCATTTCCACCGTCTTTAACCCTGCTTCTATAACAGTCTTATAATCCATTGATTTTATCATATTCACACATACATTCGTCTCTTTAGTCTTACCATTAACTTTATTCTGCACCAACATAGCCTAACCACTTTCGTCCCGTTCCTTAATAGTTGCAACTTTTTCATAGAAAATAAAGAAATCCTCAACTTTTCATGTTATAAACTCAAGTATCTGATTTACACAGTCATCTTAATATCCAATTCCTCTTCTTGTACCTGTCCTCACTTCTATTTCTGATTTCCTTAGTCTCAACTCATTTTTTGCCTCAATCATCTCTTTTTGCCTTTCCCTGTATTCTTTCTTTTTCGGCGTCTGTCTGTATTCTCATTCTTTTTGCCTCTAGTTCCATTTTCTTCAGATAAGATTGTATCCTCAATATCTACATTGCCACCTTTTCCCTCATATACATCTTAGAGTCACCGAAATATAAAACCTTCAAATTCATCAAATATTGATAAGGACACCAATTCATCGTTTTATTTTCTTTGCATATCACGTTTTGATATGTGACCATAGAGAAATTTCATACATAGCTGCCATATGGTATAACTCATTTATATTGTACATCTTATTTTTTGCGCTATCTGCCAAGTTTAACTACAAATCTGGTACAAGTATGAACACTTACTTTTTACGGAAAGCTTCAGTAGTACATCACACAATAACACAGTAAAGTACAAGCCAGCAACACTAAGGTTCATCTTGTTACACTGGAGAATCAATTCACTTTGTTCCTCTTCCAGTGCACTTGGTTTGAGCTCCCGCACAGGTGCCTATGTTACGAGAACAACCTTTCCTATAGGGATGTATTATCATCCTAGAGGCCCATCAGATCAGAAATCTGAAATAATTGTTTCTGTTAACAGATGGATTCAGCTCAAAACAGATGTCCCTTATCATTTGGTTAACATCTGACAGCCGACGACCGCTTTTATTACCTCCTTTCCATTTAATCTTGGTTTAAATACCAAACACAGGTCTATAGATATAATATATATTATATCTATATTAAGAAAATAGACATGTGCTCTCTCGACATATATTTATAACATTACTTGCTCAAAATACAATGCTCTCCCTCTATCTAACTCACTTGCTCAGCCGCATACAAATACACTGACCTCAATTTTCAACATAATTGTTTGAAATCACTAAGATAGATAACCATATACATCAACCAGAGAAGTGTTATACAACATCCTTACCAAAACCGAAGTTCAGCGAAGAAAGATATAAAAAAGAAAATTTATAATACATTTTCCATTTATGTATACAGGTAATTTCTTTCAATATCTCTTACATCTTATATTTTTCTTAGTCCCCTATATATTGTAAAATAGTAAAGATGCACGCGATTAATATACTCGCAATTAAACGTATAATTTTCTCATTTTAGCATATAGCTATCAGACTTTTCAAAAAACTTTATTTTATATGTAAAACACACAGAAAACTGAATAAAATATAATTGGTAACTGAAAGAGTATTTGGGAAAGAGGGGATATGACTGTAATATTCTCCTCTCAAAATAGGCATGAGTCAGCAACAAGTTGACAGATGACTGACTTGAATATGGGACAAGTCACCACTTACAATATTATCATTTCCTTTTATATCCTCAATAATGAAATCATAATCTTATAACAAAGGACTCCACCTTGTCAAGCGTTGATATATGTATTTCATCTTATGCAAAAATGAAAGGGAATTGTGATCCGCACACTCTTGGATCGGCTTATATGATCCTCTCAAATAAACATTAAAATGGTTTTATCCTAATATCAATGCCAATGTGACCCTTTTAATAGTATTATACTTTTTCTGATATGAAACTTCCTTGAAAAATAACAAAATGAAAGATAACATCATATTTCCCTTGCATTAAAACTCCAACAGCTCCAAAATCATGAGCATCTACATGCAATTTAAATTTCCTATCATAATTTTGATTACAAAGTATGAAGAACTTACAAGCATTTGTTTCAATTTCTTAAATGCCTTGTCACAATGATCACTCCAAACAAATTTGAATTTCTTTGATTGCATGTTGGTTGATGGAAAGAGATTGGTTGAAAAACTCTTAAAAAACCTATGATAATATCCAGCCACAAGCAGAAATCTTAATAACCTTTTCTTTTTTGTAGGTGCTTGAAATCAAACAATATTTTCCACATTAGCATTAATTGGTTTGACACTTCTCTGACCAACAATGAAACTTAGACATTGTAAAGATGCTATAGCAAATTCACTCTTGAAAAGAGTTATAATTGAATTTTCTTAGTCAAACCTGTTAACCAGTTACCTAATTGAATACAAATGTTTTTTGATGACAGTACAATGTCATCTATATACACAAAACAATCTTGATATCACACAATACTTGATATCCTAATCTTTCAAATGTACTAGCAACGTTTTTTCATACCAAAGGAAAACATTCAATATTGATATAATCCATCCGTAGTTACATATGAATAAACTTCTTTTCCTCCTTTAGTCAGATGTAAATCCCAATACCATTTCAATAAATCTATCTTAGTTACTAATTTAGCATATCCTATCTGATCAATACAAACATCACTCTTGAACAGGATACGAGTCAGCTCCAGTGAACTTACTTACCTTTCTGTAATCGGTAATAGATCTATAGGAAATGCCATCAGGTTTAGTTACCAATACACATTGTGAACTCCAAGAAAGGTTACTTTTTTTTTTTTCAAATAGATCACTGTCAAGCATATACTGTATTATTTTTTCTCTCTCATTATGCCCTTAACCTTAGGATACGCTCAATATGGGTGTTGTTTAATAGGTGTTGCATTTTCAACTTCAACATCATGTTGTATTACATCAGATATCAGTTCTCTTTGAAACAGCAAAAAATAAAGACATAAACTATTGTATAATTTGTATGATTTCCTTTTCTTCAGTTTCTAAATGATCATGCTTCCTTCCTCAGTTATTTAACACATTTCAATTGTTTGAATATTTATCTTCACATGCCCCAACTTCATATTTTCACCTTAATCCATTACCTTTACATTTTCATACCTAACATATACACAATACACATAGGTATCAATATCATCTTTTAAAGAATTTCCATCATAATATGGTTTTATCATGTTTACATAATCCAGTTGGTTTAGATTCCGATTTTCTGGATTATTTACAATATAGCTGAAATTTTCCACTCTTTTCTCAATCACCAAGAGATTAAAAAAATCTTGCTTTCAAAGGCTTTCCTTTTTAAACGCACTAATGGCATCATTTGATCACTTTGTTTGAACTCTCTTCTTCTAGATATATTGTCATACCATTATTTAATAACCTCCTGGCACTCATTCAAGTTTTCTGTAGTAATATCTATAGCCCTACACAATCTGTTTTCGCTTGAAGGTTTACAAAAAGCAGGAATTAACTGCACTGGTGATGGCAGTATTATCTGGTTGGGTTTATCCACTCGCTAACATAATTTACAAGTATTACAGTACTGGCATAGAAGTCTCTTCATATTTAGCTTAAAAAATAGACTTAGCAACCTGTTATTAGTCTTTCTTACTCCAAAATGTCCAACCAAATAAGAACCACGGGATAAAGGTTTATCATGTACCTTATATTAATATTCTTGAATAAGTCTGCTTTCTTACCTCCCAGTGATCACAAACTGAAACTTCAGCAGGCCTCCGCTTTCCCAGTAGCACACCAATCTACACATAATATCAAACCGACACATGACTCTCACTCCAATTTCTAGCAGCTTTTCTCCAAGACTCATCCAAACTCTCATCACTCTTCTGTAACCTTGTCAACTACTCACTGTCCACAACAAAATCTGGAATTACATTAATTCCTATTTCCACACTGCACTTCTCATTTCCCAATTCCACTACATTATATTTGGTTACACACTACTCCTTATCAAATATTTTACCTAAATCATATTCAGCTTCTCATCTCTTTGGCATTTCCCTGTTCCCAACAGAAGGTGGGTAACGAGTTTCACTGTATTGTACATCATCATTATCTTACGCTCTCTTCATGCGTTTTCCATATTTTCATTCGTCGATTGGGTCAATTCTATATTAGCCTCGACATGAAATGAATTTTCATTCATAATAGGTTTCTGGGACTAATTTCTCGCCAGCCAACTCATTTCCCAATAGTATATACATTACAGATAAAGTAAGTTCCTCATATACCCCAACTTTCACACTGCCACTGATAAATCCATCCTCATGATGCACATTATGTATGGGACAGTCATCCCTGATCTTAACCTTCTTACACTTATTTCTTCATCAGAGTAAGACTCCTCATTTCCCTCTAATACAGCTCTCAGAATTAAAGTGTGATTTCCTCCAGTATCTCTAATGTCATTTTTTTTCTCTAAGGAGTACCTTTAATGCTAACCTTTCCCTCAGAAATAAATGGCTCAAAATTTGCAAACTTTCTTTTGTTCACAATGTACACAGAGCATCGTTCATCATAAATATTCTGGGTCTTTCCCCAAGCAGCAGTTAATCCCACAAGCTTTGGGGTTTTCAGACACTGATATTTAGCTTGACTAATTTCTCCATATCCCAAACATTTCATTGGTGGTCTCTCCTTACAATTAACATATGGGTTACGATTGGACTAAGGTCCTGGATACTTTTATGGTGTTTTTCTTTGGTATCTATTCCCATATTATTTGGCGATACATTGTTAGGTGGCCTTTCACTAAATAATGTGTATAAGGTTGCTTAACATTTGAATAGTTCTGATGTTTGTATTGTTTACCATAATTTTTCCGATTATTCTGCCTTCCTCCACTTTGTTTATATGACACCTCTCCCTTTTACATTTTGCATGCTAATGTTAACTGGTTAGCTATCCCGGCCACGTCCATCACATTCTTCACTCTACTCGTAATTATTTCATATTCAGTTTCGAGGTGTATAATGCTTTTGAAATGTTTCAGCACAATTAGTTGTCTTAATTCACCCATCGTCTCTACTTCATCAGAACTACACCACCTGTCGAATTTCATTCCACACTCGCTAACAACATCAAAATGAATTTGTCCACTTGTTTCCTTAATGTCCATAAACTTCCTCCTGTACACTTCCGCATCCATTTCCACGGTCTTTAACACTGCATCTATAACAATCTTATAATCCATTGATTCTATTATATGCACACATACATTCTTCTCTTTAGTCTTACCATTAGATTTATTGTGTACCAACATAGCCCAGCCACTTTCATCCTGTTCCTTAATAGTTGCAACTTTTTCATACAGAAAAAAGAAATCCTCAACTTCTTATTTTATGGACTCTGGTAACCGATTTACTCAATCATCTTAATATCCAATTCTTCTTCGTGTACCCATCCTCACCTCTATTTCTGATTTCCTTTGTCTCAACTCATTTTTTGCCTCAATCATCTCTTTTTGCCTCTGCCTATATTCTTTCTTTTTCGGTGTCTGTCTGTATTCTCATTCTTTTGCCTCTAGTTCTATTTTCTTCAGTTCAGATTGTATCCTTAATAACTCCATTGCCACCTTTTCCCTCATATACATCTTAGAGTCACCGAAATATAAAACCTTCAAATTCATCAAATATTGATAAG